>CACSLK010027800.1:224881-252799 GCA_902706635.1 Striga hermonthica
GTTTATTTATTTATGCAATACATACTCCATGTCCTAATTTAGGAAACCTAATTTTAATTCAATTAATAATATAATGTAGGAAATATGTTTCCTACTAATCTCCATCTTCTAGAAGACTCCCAAGTCTCCTAATCCCAAGAGAAGATTCTAGTAGGAATTTTATTTTATATGATAGTTTTGTAACAACTAACATTGTCCCATTACATAGACCCCATAGAATGATCCATGTTTCGCATCAACATGACGGGAGTTCCAATCATCAAATGCACAAAAGGCGATGAAATCTGAAATAGAGTCAATGGACACCGTTGTTAGCTGCCTCGTCATGAGCAAGGTTATAGACTCGGGCCTGACCTCCTGCCCGCTGCTGGTGTGGTGGTGGGGGCTGCCTGGGCTGCCGCTGCTAGTAAAGTGGAGGGCGAAGCTGCTGCTGCTGCTGGGCCTGCTGCCTCGGGGGCTCGGGACTCAAGTGACTGCAATGGTGCTTAACGACATGCAATTTAGATTCTACTCTGGAAAATATTTACAACATGAACATGAGATATTTTGCACGACCTATCATTGGATACAACACTTCATGTCTCGTGCTCGGGGAGGCGGCCCAAAACTACGACCTTAAGATAATCCATCTAAACCAACTCCCGTCATTCTACGACCTCGGCCAAGAGGATACCCTCAATTTCATCCGAGACTTTTATGCAACCGTCAACACATTCCCACTCCAAGGCCTAACCGAGAATCAACTTCGAATGTTGATTCTCCTGTTGGGAGCTAGTAGATTCTCCTGTTGGGAGCTTCTAGAATATGGAGATTAGTAGGAAATATACTGAGTTGGAGGATGAGTTGAGAAAACAGTTGGTGGAGTTGTTGAAGGAATTCACAGAAATATTCGCTTTCTCTCCTGAAGAGTTAACGGGAATCGACCCGGAGGTCATGGAACACAAATTCAATGTCGACCCCCTCAAAAAACCTATCAAACATCATAATGGGAAGAACGAGCTTTTCTTAGCCTTCAACTTAGACCGTGGACCACATCCTTTTGGCAATCCCTCATGCATGAAGGCCGATAAATCGGGCATGCTGGAGGACGCTGAGCGTGCATGATGAAGGATTGTGTGTTCGCTCAACTCGACTTGTCTCGATCACGGCTTCGCCACGGCCTTGCTCTCGACGATAGCTGTGATCGACTCGGTTATTAGCCTAACTCTCTCACGATACTTGAGTTCACTTGGTTATTAGCCTCGCTCCCTCTTTTGAACTAGATCGGGTCTTAGCCTCTCTAATTCGGTTGAACTGGCTTGGGTCTTAGCCTCACCAACTCGGTTGCATGATCTAATTCTCACGAACCCTAACACACGGTTTGAACAAACATTCCTTTTCTATTTCATCAATTCTGGACATAAAAAACAATAAGGGATGATCCCTATTTATAGATCCTAACTATGACTAATTCTAATCTACCTAGGAAACATATTAAAGCAATAAAATATTAAATTCCTAAACAATCTAGATATTATTATGCAAGAAGGAAACTAAATGTACTAGAGTCCTAAATTGACTAGATCTTGATCTTGCTTGGCTTGCACTCCAAACAATTCCAAACACACGCCCATGCACTTCGGCCGCCTTTATGCGCGCCGCCTCATCGTTACTCCTTGTCGCGTGCGGAATCGCGCGCTCTTGCGCCCCACGCACGCCGCCCTTGCTACGCCTATTCCCGCGCGGATTGGGCCGCCCGCGTCTGCCCCGTACTCGCACATCATTGCCACGCCCTGTCGCTGCCCATCTTCTCGCGCGCGTGTTGCCGCGCGCTCGCCACTCCTACCCTTATGCGGCCTCGGCTTCTGCCCGCGTGACCTTCACCCGCGCGCCCAGCTCGCCCGTCGCTCGCTACCCGCGCGTACCTTCCAACGACCGCGGCCTGCTCGCCTATCGTGCACCCGCGTGCACCCAACGCTGACCGCGTACCGCCCACCCGCTCTCGCGCATCATCGCCTGATGCGTGCCTTTCGCCCGTTCGACTATCGACTATTCCCTACCAGTCCTCGGCCTCAATGACCACTTCCGTATCATTCCCCTCCTCTTCGAGACTTTCCTTGTCCCCAAGGATTAAGAGATTTAGCACATCCACGTCACTATCTTTTTCTTCAACGGGGAATTCACCTTGATCCGCAGTTCTTAACTTAATGCGCTTCCCTGGTCGTCCAAACTCCATCTTTCCTCGCTTATAGTCAGTTGTAATGGGTCCAAGCATTTCCAGCCACTGTACTCCTAACACAATATCCGTTGCCTTAAGTGGTAAGGCGTAAAGATCGATTTCTAGCTCGTGATCCTGTGCCATTATCGGGACCTTCTTGAATAATTGACTTCCCTGCAGCTCATGTCCATTGGCCACCTTGACACCAAACCTTTTAACTTTTGTGGGTACCAATTTCAACTTCCAGGCTACCCCTTCGTCGATAAAATTTAAACTCGACCCACTGTCCACCAGGACCTCTAGCAACATATCATTTATCTCAACCGTGAATCTGATCATCCTAGGACCACGCTTATTGCACTTAACCATATGCAACCAGGACTCTTCCTGTGGCTTTTCTTCCTCTCGTTCCTCCTCAATTTCCAACAGAAAAATTTCCTTACCTTTGCACTTGTGGCCTGGCACAAATTTTTCGTTGCAAGTAAAGCACAAGCCTTTTTCTCTTCGCCTTTGTATTTCATCCTCCGTCAGCCATCGGTAGTTGCTTGTGGTGCGTGTACCATCACCGACTGTGGGTTTGACCTTAGCCCGTGGGGGTGTATCGTCGACCGCGACGCCCGCGCGTCGAACGTCCGTGCGCCCCTCGCTCGGTCTGGCCTTGCGCACTGCAGCGAGATGATCCTCGTGCAGTCGTGCTGCTTCCATGTGTTAGCTTCACCATCTAAATAGTAGGTAGCAATCTGAACTCTTTCGGACTTGTGTACCTCGTTGATCTCGAAAAATTACACGGCACGACTTAACCATGCATCCGGATCTACTCCTTCGAACGTTGGCATCGTTATCTTCGGTTTCGCACGTACGTGCTCCTCGCGATGATGCCGATGGCCATGCGTCCTGCGATCGCCGTGGTGTCGGGTAGTGCGCGTCGCGCGCGTTCCCCGCGAGCGTTCGTCGTCGTCATCGTGACTAGACGCCGAACTGCCCGTTCCCGCCATGGTTGATCTTGATGTGCGGCTCCTCCGCGTATGGTGGTTGACTCTCTCGAGCTGTCCCGCCAAGTCGTGTATCATGAGCTCCAACTTTTCCATGTTTTCATTGACCACGTATTGTCCATTGCCAAGGGACCTCACGCTTTCTTCAAGTGCATCGAATCTCTCACGATTCGTCATGACTTTTTTTTTAAGACTCTAAAAAAATTAATTCGAACAAAGTCGAACCAAAAAGAAAAGAAAAACAAAAGAAATTCGACCCCTTCAACAAAAAGGTAATAACCGAAAAAAATCAAACAAAGGACTAGATGACACTTTTTTTTTTTTGATACTCACGAAATTTTTCGAAAATTAAGGAATAAAATTCAAAAAAATTCGAACAAAAAGAAACCAAAAATTCGAACAAGAAGAAAAAGAATAGGATAGAAAAAGTTAACGAACACCCAATCGATCACTCTCAATGAAAGCACCAATGATGAAGGATTGTGTGTTCGCTCAACTGACTTGTCTCGATAACGGCTTCGCCACGGCCTTGCTCTCGACGATAGGTGTGATCGACTCGGTTATTAGCCTAAGTCTCTCACGATACTTGAGTTCACTTGGTTATTAGCCTCGCTCCCTCTTTTGAACTAGATCGGGTCTTAGCCTCTCTAATTCGGTTGAACTGGCTTGGGTCTTAGCCTCACCAATTCGGTTGCATGATCGAATTCTCACGAACCCTAACACACGGTTTGAACAAACATTCCTTTTCTATTTCATCAATTCTGGACATAAAAAACAATGAGGGATGATCCCTATTTATAGATCCTAACTATGACTAATTCTAATCTACCTAGGAAACATATTAAAGCAATAAAATATTAAATTCCTAAACAATCTAGATATTATTGTGCAAGAAGGAAACTAAATATACTAGAGTCCTAAATTGACTAGATCTTGATCTTCCTTGGCTTGCACTCCAAACAATTCCAAACACACGCCCATGCACTTCGGCCGCCTTTATGCGCGCCGCCTCATCGCTACTCCTTGTCGCGCGCAGAATCGCGCGCGCTTGCGCCCCACGCACGCCGCCCTTGCTACGCCTATTCCCGCGCGGATTGGGCCGCCCGCGTCTGCCCCGTACTCGCGCATCATTGCGCGCGCCCTGTCGCTGCCCATCTTCTCGCGTGCGTGTTGCCGCGCGCTCGCCACTCCTACCCTTATGCGGCCTCGGCTTCTGCCCGCGTGACCTTCACCCGCGCGCCTAGCTCGCCCGTCGCTCGCTACCCGCGCGTACCTTCCAACGCCCGCGGCCTGCTCGCCTATCGTGCATCCACGTGCACCCAACGCTGACCGCGTACCGCCCACCCGCTCTCACGCATCATCGCCCGATGCGCGCCTTTCGCCCGTTCGACTATCGACCATTCCCGACCAGTCCTCGGCCTCAATGACCACTTCCGTATCAGCGCACGACAGCGCGCGCGTGCGGTATAAGCAGCGCAAAGCCTAGTGCGCCGAGAACTAGGCGAGCGAGCTCCCCCCATGTCCAGCAGCTACACCTCTGCGCGGCGAAATACCGCGCGACCTCGCGCGCCCGAGCCCAGCCCGCCTGCCAACCAGCCCGCATCCACAGCAGCTAGCCCAGACCTGGCACGAACCCAGCTGCCGCCCACCTACCCAGCGTCGTCGCCATCCGCTGCCCACAAAACACAATGGGGCAATAAATATATGTTATCCACATCAAATAATGGTGTTGTGATTTCCCGTCTCCGCCGATCAACGGCTCAGCTTCTTCCAGAGCCCCAGACGAAGGATCTGCAGATATCCGACACTAGCAACCATAAGCTACCGCACGCACGCAAGTCATGTACTATTCCCCGAGCAATTAAAAGGGTAACTTTATCTTGACCCTGTTCTAATGTTAAGATTCTCAAGCCTCGTCCGGTTGCCTAAGGTCAAGTTCATAAATTCTGAGCAATTTACATATGTTAGATCATGTCATGTTATGTCATGTTAATTAAAGTTAAAGTTGTCGGAGAAAGTAGTCGGACGGCCGGCAAAGGGCCGACCGTAGTGCTTACCGCACGTAGTGGTGTAGTACGCCCGGCAGTGGCCTGCATGCATGCAGCCGCACGCACACGCTCAGCAGTGTGACGTGCGTGGCTGTGCCGCAGTGCCTAGTAGCGTACTGTTGGCAGATGTGTGCGCAGGCGCGCACAGCGTACGTTATCGCGCCCAACAACATGTAGTCAGTCCATGCAGATGCTTGTAGCGCGTAGCACGCCAACAACGTGCCTCGCAACGCACATACCGCCTGCCAGCAGCGCCCCGCGCACGCTGGCCAGTCTCAGTGCACGCCAGCGCGCTCGACAGCACTCTAGCAGTGCCCAGCAGGCCTCGGCCAGTGCCCGGCAGCACGCCCGAGCGCCCAGTCACCCCAGCACGCGCAGCCCGCGTGCCAGCCGTCTATCCGTAGCGCACAGTAGTTCCCGACAGTGCTAGTCCGCACCGGTGCCGTAGCTAGCATACACGGCAGTGGCCAGTCACGCCCAGTAGCTGTTGGCAGTGCACAGCAGCACGCCAACAGCCGTTCCCAGCGCACGCGCAGTGCCAGCAGCGCCCAGGACAGGCCTAGTGCGCATGCACGACGTGCCGATGGCCAGCCAGCGGACGACCGCCCGGCCGCAGCGAGCCGGCGGTCCGGCCAGACTGCAGAACGACCGGTTTAGACTGGTTTAATTCATGATTTAAGGATTAATGGTCTGATTCATGTTTATGTCCAATTTTCAGCTAAATTCATATCAGTTCAGTTCCATTTTAAACCGATTCCGAGCATACTGGTTTAAGTCAAATGTTATGTCAAGTCAAGTCGAGCATCTTAACAGATAAATTTATTAAATCTGAGCATAGTACTTAGTATTTGTTTATATTATGTTACAGTTTGAACAGTTTACGATCATCATAAATTCCAGTTTCATATCGACGGTTCAGGTGGGACTCAGACTGGGTATTACATTGATTATAATTACTCTACCATGTTTGAGGTATGTATCATGTCACGTTATGTTATGTATCCGCTTAGAATGGTCGTCAGTCCATTTTGGGTTCTAGTGGCCCAGTCTGCACACTAGAGTGTGCACATGGTGTCCGACATTTTCATGCTGGCAGATGAGGTAATGGTTATGAGCAAACGGTCATGTGATGGCAATGGTTACCGGTATTATGCTATGTTTATATATATACCAGGATCATGATATTGCAATTATATTCACTGTTTACTTTAGTATGAGTTCCTACGGAGCACAGTGGACTTTAGTGCTCAAACCCCATGTTATTTATGTTTTTTTCAGGTCACAGAGTCGGACCGGAGGTGTAAGCTGACGGGCGGTTCAAGATTTTGTTTACATGTTTGAATTTGGCATAGCAGTGCTGTTACTATCTCCTATAGTGGAGTTAAATGTTTTTGCCACGCTACGACTTCCGCTGACTTTTCATGTTTGTCAAACTTAGCCTTTTGATCCGATTACCATTCGGATTGTTTATATTATGATAAACTATTTTCTTTAAAACCTATAAACGGATTTGAAAACACAGTAATGGATTATGGTAACACTCCGAATCATGATTTCGCAAGCTAATTAGTAATTTTAATAAAAGATTTTGCAAAAATTTAACTCTGATATTTATGACATCGCGGGGTGTTACAAACCGGCTCGGTCCCGCGCTGACCTGCTGTGGCCGGGCGCGGTCACTGGCGTGAGCTGGCTGTGGCTTGCCTACTGTTGGGCCTAACTGGCATGGGGGGCACGATTGGGTACAATCATGGACGATCACGCACGTTGGCGTGCGATCGGGCACGACTGACGTCTATTAGACTTGACCCTGGGCACGACTATGCACAACTGCGCATGATTGAGCAAGACTGGTGTGCACTTGACTTGACTTAAGAATTGGCGAGGCGACTGGCGTCTCGCCCGCACGAACTGGCCGTCGGGCACTGCTGAACCCTGCCAACAGCCAACTGGCTTCATAGCATAGCAATTGGGCACTGCCGGGTGTGAGTGACACCACGGACATGCAACTGACTACTTGGTACGCTACTAGCACTGACTGGCATGAACTGGTACCGCTCGGGCGCTACCGGGTGACCCTGACAGTACTGGACGCTCGGAAGTGCAGTTGGGCACCTGTCGAGGCCGACTAACGATTGACGCGGCAGAGACCATACGTGACGCCCGACTGGGCATACACGCACAGCATCTGCTCGACCTCCTTGACTGCCGGCGCGCTGCGACCGCTGTGTGCGGGCAGAGCGGCTACGACCGGCCCTTGCCGGCCGTTCGACGACTTCCTCCAACAATCATAACAATCAACATGACATAACATAGCATGATCAAATATACTTAAATCGCTCGAAAATTATGAACTTAAACCTAAAATAACCTAGTGAGGCTTGAACGGGCCGTGGCGTGCGCTACTTGCACTACCAATAATCTCAACCGATCCCTCGGCCGTTATACGTTTCTCTTAAACGATTAATACTTGAAACAATAGAACATGACATAACATGACTTAAAACACATGAATTACTAGAGAGCTGCCGGACAAAAATGGACATGGCTCGGTTAGACATTACATGACATGCTTGTGAAAGTACTTGGCTTCTAATGGACCGAACCTTATATTATGGACAGAATTTGCCAAAAATAGGTACATAAACATTTAAAAGAGGGTCAAAACGAGATTACCTCTTCAATCGTACATGAAATAATATAAGACGTCGAACTCCCACTCGTCACCGTCCAAAAGGCGCGCGCTAGCTCTCGACTATGGCTATCTAGTACGCTTCTATTTATTTTACTTGTTAGCCTAACAATAATACTCTCTTATATCATTAACTAAGCTCGGTTGCATGAAGTTTTGCATGAAAGAAAATTGTCCTCGGTTTGCTATTTAAAGAGTAAAAGCAATAGAAGTGAAAATGAAGGAAAAATCATGGCCAAACATCTTTCTCCACTTGCCGTGAGCTTAGAACATTAAGTGGCTTTCTTGAGCTTAATCATGGTACATGTGGCGCTTGAGGACTTGCCTTAGTCATCATATGTATACTCTTAAGTTGCCACTCCAGCTAAGAAAATGATGAGGTTTCACGTGCACTTACTCTATCAATTCTCGGCAATTTGTGGCTTGACCAAGTATGGTTTAGGCGCTAATTAAGTGTGATCACTTGACAATTAGCGCATGATCAAGACAATTAAGCTTGGTAACATTTATTGAGTTGGAATTAAATCTGAAAATTTATTCGGTTATTGAAATAATTAAACCAAATACTTAGTCCACTAATAGTCGAACTTAAAACCGAAACTGAATAATTGGCTTAAACTTACTTTTGACGATTAATCGAATATTCTCAATTCAATTAATACGTCAACATTGAAATAATTAATCCCAACTTTCTGATGTCCATTTATTGAATAAACGGACTGAGATTAATTACTATCATTGACTCGGTTAATAAATAAAATTAACTGGACATACATTCGGCTTAAAGTCGAACTTGGAATTTAACTGACTGAATAACTTAAACTTGAACATTGTCATGAATATTTATTAACAAAGGCTAGCTTAAATTTAAAAGCTTGTATCTTTTCTTTATTAATAAAATGCGGGGCGTTACAATCCACCCCCTTAAAATATTTCCGTCCTCGAAAATACTAAAACTGAAAGTACAAGCTTAACAACAAGCTTATACTAATCCGATGACATAACTGAGAATTCAGTATCTGAGTACTGAACTTTAGACTCTGGTTCTAATTGGAAAATTACCAATTCACAAATTATGGGAATTGTTAATTTATACTGGCTGGAAATGGACACCTTACTGATTCAAAGTGTCCCACTGATTATACATGACATTAAAGGCATAATTCTTGAACATACTGGACATCACTTCCTGGTTGATTGCTGATCTTCGGTCTGGACTTTGGTTGTGAAACCTAAGTCGTGTGGTACGCATGGAAAATTTTAGAGATACGCACATGTACAAGTGAGGATAACTAGTAATCTCGGCAACTACCTTTCATGAACATCTACTCGGTAACGCGGCACATCGTTCGCGGCACATTGCAATGCAACACACCTGCTCTTCATCTAGTAAGGGCGGCACGCTTTCATGAAGCACCTGGCGAACATTGAACCTGCGACGTCGACGTAGTCTGTATAGCTGATCATATCTGTATCTCAAGCTAGTAACCTCAATGTACTATAATGCTAACTCTTCGTGATCTTCCAGTGTACTGTGACTCATGCATGGCATCGTTATCTTCTTGCGACATGCGTCCTTGAATGGAAAGCATCGGTTTGTCACCACGGTGTTGTATGTTGTTGTTGATTGGTCTTCTCTATCATGAACGAAAGATGTGTCGAACATCGACACGTTGTACCTGCAAACCTTTACCTTCCCTAAGGTTAAACTTAACCTCACGAAAAGTCTATCATGAACTAATCTTTCCTGTGATTTCTCAAATTTTCAAAATTTGAGAATCGAGGCACTGGACATACTTGTGAAATAACTAATAAGTCTTGTCTTATTAGACAGACCATCCTCAACTTTGACATGACTAGCCTCAAAATTCACATAACTGGATAACCCTTACTTGACGTTAAGGACTATCCCGAGACAATTAGATGATCATCTCGAAATTTGGAACATGGCAGTTATTGCCTTTCCGTGGCTTGATAAGGTGCAACTTTAAGTTTCTAGGTAAATTAGGAGTAATGATCTGTAATTCAAACCTCCACATTTAACCCGGCTTTGTAACTATTATACGTCGACCTTAAATCATGAACATTGACTTAAAATCGTGAACATTGACTTTAAATCATGAACATTGACTCATGACTATGTACTGTATAGGGCTGCTCAAGTATCAACTGGTCCCGTAAATACAAAAGAAATAACTGATCTTGAACTTTGGCAGCCATAACTTGGAATATCAAACTGATAGAATATATGACATAACTGATTTTAAAGGTTGTTATTACATGAAATTGTACTGTTCTGGTCCCAGCTTCAAGCCTCCATGGTTTACCTGGCTGAGTGGCTCTTATTTCAAGCCTCCATGGTAACCCGGAATATTGACTCTTATACACTGGAAACGGTTGCTTTTGACATTTTTTTAAGAAATACAACAACCTTTAGCATGAAAATTTAGCCATGAACATGATCTATTAGTCTGACTTAGGACATTTGAATCTTTTCCTTGATCTAGGTCAAAGAATTTCTTGCTAAAATGTGCCAACTGGTTGGCAAAAATGGGCAATGATGATAAAATTCATCTGAGGAACATGATTGCTAAGATTTGTACAACACAAGTGCTTACAAATCTCTTGACGAGTCGTTAACTTGACCTGAATAAATCTAGAATTTAATCTAGAGTTCTCAAACTTAGCCCCTTTCTAAGGTTCTATTTTTGATTCGAGCATCCTTACTGATTATAAGATCAGATATCTGACATCGTACTGAGCATATACATAGTAATTTGTTTATAAAAAAAATTAAATAAGCACTTACCTGGTAGTCGGCGAGGTGTGATCATGGCGTGGTCGGGTTTTATAAAAATTTTCTGAATCGCTTAAGTATACAGATACACGAAAACGTGCTTTGATACCAACTGTAACACCCCGCTTTTCCATAAATATCAGAGTGCATTTTTCGCAAAAACTTTTCTAAGTAAACTATTTTAATTTGCGAAATCCTTTTCGGGATGCTACTAAAAACCATTTCAGTGACGTAAAATCCAATATCTTTATTTAGGTTTAGCTTTAGAGAAAAACGGATTATTTTAAAGTCAAACTAGCATGTGATACTATATAAAATTCTGTCTGATAAATCAGATCAAATATAAAAATTTACATGCTAGTTGAAACATCGTAAAGTGACAGCGGAAGCTAAATGTGGTATAACATAACTGTTCAGTAATGTACAACAGTTTGTAGCCATATCCGTGACCACGATCCACCAACCAGCTCACTCCTATGATCCGACCCTGTAACCTGAAAAACATAAACATCGTGGGGCGTGAGCACTAAAAGCCACTGTGCTCCGCCGGAACTCATACTAAAGTAAACAGTGAATATAATAACAATATCATGATCCTGGCATATACATAACCATCAACATGAACCAGTAAACCATTACCAACCGTTACCTCAGAACCGTTACATCATAACCGTTACCTCATCTGCCAGCATAAAATAAATATACCGGACACCATGTGCACACTCTAGTGGACAGACTAGGCCACTAGAACCCAGAATGGACCGGCGACCATTCCAAGCGGATACATAACATAACGTCATACATACCTCAAACATGGTATCGTAATTATAATCAATGTAATACCCAGTTTATGTCCCCACCTGAATCGTCGATATGAAACTGGAAGTGCTGATGATCGTGCACGGTTCAAACTGTAACATAATATAAGGAAATACTAAGTACTATGCTCATGCTGATTAAAATATCTTATTATTTTTATTTTTATTTTTTTTTGTTCGTTAAATGAAAATATATATAGATAAAAAATTGGGTACAAGGACCGTTCAACGGCACACAAAAGCGTAATGGGTAACCACAAGTCGGTTCCTCATACGCGAGATAAGATATACGAGGACAAACACAAGTCGGTTGCTCATTCAAAGGTCACGGGAAGGGAAATGCAGAGGGTCCAAATGGGACTCAGCCCATGTCGACTCGGTGAAACAGGTCTCGGGTCACACTCACGACTGTCGATAGTGCGCTATTTTGCTTCAGGCCACAGCGGCGCTAAGGGTTAGCGGTGCTAGGAGTGCTGTGGCACGCTGCCGTGGCACGGTTCTGTTGTGAAGAGGGCCTGCTATGATAGCGGCGCTTTGTGGCATAGTGGCGCTAGCGTTAGCTGCATTATAGACTCAACAGCGCTTTATGTTAAGGCACCTATTCTCAGCCCTCGTTAGTCCCACGATACGGATAAAGCGGCGTTAAGAGTGAAGTGATAGCAGCACTATCCCAGGCTAGCGGCGCTAGTACCTGGGCGCCAGATTCCATTTTCCTCGCTTCACACTCGCTAAGGCTCTATCGGCGCTGCGCAACCACACCTCAGCGGCACTAAGTGCATAGCGGTGCTAGTACTTGGAATCCCCCAAAAAAACATTTTTTCAACCTTCTCCAATTCAACACATCTTCCCGGTATCGGCCACCCTTCTACCTCAACTCTCAAATACCAAACATCAAGATTCGAGACTCCGCCTCTCAAATTCGGCTAGTATATTTGGATAGAGAGTAAAGATAGTGCGGTATACATGAGTTTTTACCTTCCGGACCATAAGGCATGGGGGTTGGTATTCATTTTCAAAGACCAATCGATTCCTTGCGTTCTATATGAAGTAAACGGTGCCCGCTAGCGCGCTTTCTTCAACTTGGACCTCCACCCTACACCTTTCACTTCTTTATTGGTCCATTTGAGGGCGCCTTTTGAGGGTTGATGGTTTATGCCAGAGGCTAACCCAAGCGCGTATCTCATTCCAAATTTCTGAGCTAAATGAGCACTCAAAGAATAGGTGTCTCGAGGATTCATTGGTGACCCCACATAGAGAGCATAATGGGTCCTCGTCAAGGAATTCAAGACGGTCTTTTGTCCGGAGTCGATTAAGCACACTTAGCCGTAGAATGAAAGAGTGCCTAGGGGTATTGCATGCCCCCCAAACAACCCCACTCCATGGCCTCATGGGTCCTTCTGGTCGTAGGAAGTCGTAGCATTTACTAGACCCATCTTGTCTATCTCGGGATTTCCAACCTCGAAGAAGGGCTTCCGCCCCTCGTTCTCTACCAGTTCTTTCTACCATACTTTTTCGAATGTCGAAGAGGGACTTGAAGAGAGGAGAGTCATTCAGTCTAACTTCCCAATCCCAAATGGAGTTCCCCTTCAAATAAATGTTATGAATCCATTTTTGCCACAATGTGTCCTTCTTTGCTTGTATGTTCCAAAGCGTCCGGGTGAGCAACGCTTGGTTCCACGCATTCAAATCCCTAAGCCCCAAACCACCTTCCAAGCACGATAGACATACACTATCCCAAGCCACGGGAGCGCTCTTCGATCCCCAAAGGAACCTTCTACATAGTTGAGTGATTTTTGTTCTAACTATGTCGGGCAAGTGGAAGATTCCCATCCAAAAACACGCAATGCCTTGGACAACCGACCGTAGGAGTTCCAGTCTTCCGGCATAGGAAAGAGTATGTCCATTCCACCGACTAAGTTGTCCTTCGATTTGCTCAATAATATCATCAAAGAGCCTAGCCGTGACACGGTCCGCGGTGAGGGGGACGCCGAGGTGCCGAAAGGGAATTGAGCCGCACCGTAAGTTTTTGTTGTCAAGGATTGTAGCCCGACTATCATCCTTGACACCGGCCAAGTAAATATTGGACTTTAGTACATTCATCTTGAGCCCTGACTTAGCTCTGAAATCATTGAGGCAATCCATGAGAATTTGAATTGACGGGGGGTCTCCACGTGATAGAAGCATGAGGTCGTCGGCGAAGGCAAGGTGCGAGATTTTTAATTGCTCGCACATCGGGTGGTATTTAAAGTTCGTGTCGACCGCCGTGTTGCTCTTGATAAGCCAAGAAACATATTCCATACAAATCACAAAGAGGAAAAGTGATAGGGGGTCTCCTTTCCTTAGGCCTCGACTGCCTTTGAAGTGGCCCTTGAGGCTCCCGTTGATAGATATAGAATAGGACGGGGTGGTGACACACTCCATGACCCATCTTGTAAAAACCAGGGGGAAGCCGAGCCCATCAAGCACTTGTTTCAAGAACGACCATGAGATAGAGTCGAAGGCTTTATGTAGGTCTATTTTAATGATACATCTAGGGGAGACCCATTTTCTCGAGTAGAGTCGAAGTAGTTGTTGCATTAGGTGAATGTTATCAGTCATTTTTCTCCCTTTCACGAAAGCGGCTTGGGCCTCATCTATGATGGAGTCAAGGACTTCGCTAACTCGCTTAGCAAGGATTTTGGAGCAAATCTTGTAAACCGTGTTGCAACACGCGATAGGCCGAAAGTCTGTAACTTGTGATGAGTGGGAGGACTTCAGAACAAGCGTGAGGGCCGTATGGTTCCATTGTTTGAGTAGTGAGCCAGAGCGGAAGAACTCTTGGATGGACGCCACTACATCACCTCCAACGATGGACCAACTCTTCAAAAAGAAAGTGGAGGTATAGCCATCCGACCCCGGGGACTTACCACCCTCGATGTCTCTAAGTGTATTCATGATCTCGTCTTTGGTGATCGGGCCAATTAGTGCTCTACAATCATCAACTCCGACACACAGTCCCGACCGAAGGACTTGAGGATCAACATCCTCCGTTTCAACTCTGGTTCTTAAGAGAGCCTCGTAGTAATGTACAAACTCTTTGGCAACTTCCTCCATAGATTCGGTGATGGTGCCATCTTCCCGGTTGATCGAGGCGATGAAGTTCTGTTTTGCTCGCTTTTTTACCAAGCCATGGTAGAACATGGTGCATTTATCCCCATTGATTTGAAAGTTGCATTTGGCCTTTTGTTGATAGAAGAGCTTCTCCGCTTTAGCCAATTTAAGAGCTTCAAGCCTAAGCGAAGGCATCTTGGCCTTGGTCTCGGGATCATCAGGATGGTCATGGAGCTCTTGTTGTGCATTCTTTAGGGAATTCTTTGCTTCTTTGGCCTGTGAGGAGATATGTGAGAAAGACTCCTCATTAAGGGCCTTAAGCGAGATCTTAAAGTTCTTTAGATTGTTGGCGAGGCGAAATTGCCTCGAGCCACCACCACCATGGTTCCAAGAGTTTCAGACATTCGGCAAGAACTGCTCGTGGGTCGTCCACATATTGAAGAACCGCCATGGTGATCCGGTAGTGTTCCTCGCCTTAAATATTGTAACTATGCATGGAGAGTGATCGAAAATACCCGGTGCTAAGAAAGTCGCATGCGAGAATAGGTCGGCGTTCTCCCATTGAGTGTCCACCATTGCTCTATCAAGTTTCGACAAAACATGATTGTTGGACCAAGTGTGGTAGAAACCGCTTGAGGGGATATCTGACAATCCCAAGTCGCCACTAACATCCAAAAGGTCCTTGGTGTCCAGATTAGTGACTCGCTCCCCTTTAATTCTCTCTTCCGGTTTGAGGATAGCATTGAAGTCCCCGAGGAGCAACCAAGGCAAGGAGGTCCTCCCTCGGTAGCCCTAAGGTCATTCCACAACAATTTCCGGTCTCCCCTCGAGTGTAGTCCATAAATAAAACTAGCAATAAAAGAATGGTTGCTAACCTTGCACCGGATCTTTGCAAAAATGACTTGTGGTAAAGCGGCCTCCATCATGATGTCAACCTTCATGGGGTTCTATAGGATGGCGATGCGCCCCCGGTCAACAACATCAAAGTTCTCACAAAACCCCCAACCTGGCAACCTTATATTCATAAAGAGAGATAGCCGCCTAGTGTCGGTCTTCGTTTCCAAGAGTCCAAAAACGTCAATATTATTTCTCCAGATGAGGTTTACCACCTCATCTTGTTTTAGAGGCCCGTTAAAGCCCCTAATGTTCCATGAGGCAATGATCATTGGGAGGAGGAGGGTTGACCCCCCTTCTTCGTTGAATTCACCTTGCCCCCATCTCTCCTCCCGCTTGGTTTGTCTCTAAGTATGGAGTATTGTCCCGTAGTTGCGGCGGCTTTGCTCGCGGCTCCACTACGGGTGAGAATCTTGTTATACTTACCTACCACTTGGAAGGAGTCGTCTTCATTATCCGGATGAGGGTTCTCGTGGACCTCCAAGTCCCCGGTTGGAGAAGAACCGACATTCGAGGTCACCGCTTCTTTCCTTGTGTTACAATCCCCGTTTCCCTCTTTCTCTTCATCACCTTTATTTTGGTTTTCCCCTACGACATCCACCTCTTTGGTTTTGTGTCTCTCCCCATGCTCTTTGTTGGTATTTTCACCTTTCTTACTTTGTTGTAGATTTTCTTTTAGTCCCACCGCATTCTTGGTAGTCACCATGGTACCGGTTTCTCCGACTGGTTTCTTGCCCTCGGCTATTTTCTCAAGGTGGGCTTTACGCTTCCCACAATTGGAGGTAGAGTGTCTAATGTATTTGCAATGGTTGCAATATTGTGGGATGTATTCATATTCTACCTTTTGCTCAAACATGAGTTTCCCTTTGGATTTGACGACTCTTTCCTTGGAGAGGTCGAGCTTAACTAAAATTTTAGCATAGTTGCATCGGTCCCTTGTAGCCGTGAGCTTGTCGGTTGTGATGGGCCTACCGACACAATCTTGCTAAGGGCATTGGTGTAATACCCCGTTTTTTTGTGGATTATTTAGGAATAATTATTGATTATGACTATTAATAATTGGCTTTATTATTATTGATATTATTTTTATTATTATTATTATTATTATTATTATTATTATTATTATTATTATTATTATTATTATTATTATTATTATTATTATTATTGTTGTTGTTGTTGTGATTATTATTATTAATGTTAAATGCCAATTTGCTATTATTTGTTGTTATTAATAATATTACTATTATTAATATTAATTGTCTAAATTGTTTTTTTTTAAATAGTTATTATTAAATAAATAATTATTGTGTGTGATATGTATATGTATCATCTGGATTAATTTATTACTCACCGTCTATTAAATATCTCGGAAATTCTTGTTATCGCGTTTTATTTTATTTCGGTCCGATTAAATTGATTCCAACCCTTTTGAGTTATTAAATAGGCCCAATTTTGTATATTTTTCCTAGCCCCATGAGTATTCAATTTCATCCCAAATTGATTTATAATTGAAGCCCAAACCATGATATATGTTATGGCCCATTTTCTTAAAATCCTTGGCTCATACGCATTAAAGTCCAACGGCTTAATTCTCTTCTTCTTCTTTCGCGTTAGACCGAGTCCTCCAGTTGGAAAATCTGTCGCGAATTTTCGGCCAAATTCCCAGCACACGTTCGCACATCTCGCCCTCACTTCTACATAAGACTCGATGGAGAGTTGTTATCCTTCATCAGATTATCATCAGATTTTCCTTTCTCTCAGCAACCTGCTTTCAGTTGAAAAAAAAAAAAGATTCGTGCCTGTAATTCCGGTGAACCCCACCCTCACCGGCATTCTTCCAAGTAGTCCCGATCGTGAGCCCTCCTCGCAGCAACCTCCGTCCCGTTGAGCCAGCAGCAGTTCGTCCACTCAAGCCGGAAACCCCCGTCTGCCATTAATTCCGGCAAAAGCTCCATCTCCGGCGAAGTTTTTCACCCGGTAGTCTGCTCACTCGGCGATACCTTCATCAGCTTCCCCGTTCGACGTCGATGTCCACACAACAGAGAGATCGAGCCATCGAGGACCAACAGTTCCAGACCCCATGGTCGAAGGTGTTGAGTCCGAGTCCCAAAGATGTTCGTCCGACCCGCTGTCGGGCCCGTTTTCCGTTCAACAACTCGAAGTTTCTCGAAGTCGGGTAACTTATTCAAATCCTCTCTTTATTTCGGTCGTTCTCATATATCGCATGTTATATATTCATTGCGCTCGATCTATCGAAAGTTGATTTGAAATCGGATTTCTTTTTGTTTATTATTGTTTTCGTATGTTCGTGGATTTTCGGGAAAGATTGGAACTCTCGATTTCATAAACGTGAATACCGTTGTGTTGCTGTGATAAGTTCAGAGTCTCGTTTTGTTATTTCGAGCCGTCGTTATGTTGTTCGGGTCGTTCGAGCCCCCGTCGTTCATTTTGTATATTTTGGTCGTTTCGTTTTTTTGAGCAAACACGGTTCCAAATATATTTTGGAACTTTGAAAACTCGTTATTCTCGTAAATATGGACTTTTCCTCGATCTCAGATTGCCCAAAAATCGAAGGTGTTATTGAAGTTTGATGCCCTGTTTTATTTCTTTTTCCGTCTATGTTTTCTGTTCTGTAGTTTCCAGGTGTTTCATTTAATTTTAGTATAAAATTATCGTCCAGGGCATATGGTCCAGTGGTGTTCAACACTTGTTTCTTTGAGCGAGGTCAGGGTATCGAAACCTGGCCTTTGAGGTATCCATCATTTATTTTGCCATTTTCAGCCCGAGTAGTCTACTATTGCGCGCGGGCCGTCCCGGCCCAATTCCAGCCTGCGTGCAGCCCGACTTTCCTCAGCCCTGTCAGCCCGCGAAGCGCAGTCCAAGCCCGTGCGCCCAGCCAGTTGGAGCCCGCGTGATCCTTGCATGGTTCAGGCCTGATTTCGGCCCATCTTTTGATCAAATTTGGCCCAAATTGCGTGTGTTCAGCCCAGCGTGCGGGTGTATGACCATGAGCGGCACTTTTGACTATTTTTTAGTTCTGGAAGCTCGTTTTTCGCACCGATTTCAATTTTATAAAAATATTTAGAAATTGAGAAAAATTTGGGAAAATTATTTTAAGTCCCGAGGCTCTCTTTTGGTTCTCCGAGTCCTATTTTCTTAAACATGAGAGAGTTCCAAGTCCACGGAAAATCCGATTAAAACCCTGAAGTCTGAATTTTTATTATGGGTTTTATGTTAAATTCGAGTAGTGAGATAGATTATTGATAAATTATCTTGCTTAAATGTAGGTGTTTGAGGAGTCGAGCCTCATCCTACGTACTTGCGTTGTGTGCTATTTTCTACCGAAATTTTTAGGTGGGTCTTATTTAAATTGTTATGCAGTAGATGTTTTTCAACGACTGTTTGTGGTAGGATCAATGTATGCATGTGAATCATATAGCCTTCGATGAGAGCTATATCGGCCATCGAATGGTTATCCCCGTAACTATAGAACAACCCCGTTGGGGTAATCTCCTCTTTACGTCCTTGCGAAGGACACGTCGCTTGAGACCAGGGTTGTGCTCGGTCAGCGATAAGTACCCCGATGTAAGTCCGATGGCGAGGCCGGGCCTTCGGGGGAGACTCCTACTGGCTGGACACTCGTTGTAAGTCCAGAAGGCCGAGGGCCGTGGCTTTCGATATATAATCGGCAGTAGTCTATCGATATAGGTGTGTACATGAGAACGAACTTGGGATAGGAGGTTGGGATAACTAATTAATTACGTATACATGCTGCGACCATACTTGTTTTATATATGATTAACATTTATTGCATAATGGTGAGCACTATTGTTTTCTCTTGTGCCCATCCCCACCTGCTCTTCATGGATGCAGGTTAGTATTGCGGGCACGGCGGAGGGAAGCGAGTGGTGGTCTTACAATAATGATATTTGCTTCCGCCTTGAATTGAATATTGCTTTTATTATTGATAGGGAATGTTTTCCCTAGGATATTGAGGATATCGGATTTCATTATCAAGTATTAGGAGTTTATTATTGGTTATGAGGATTATGGATGGTTGAATATTGAAAAATTGTTAAGTATTAATATCGTTTCGAAAATTAGTAGCGCCTCAAGTATTATTTTGAAATAAATTTGAAAAAATTATTCTGATTTTTGGCAAATAAAAGTGGGGACATAAATGGCTTTAGGTAGCACCAAATAAATGATACGTAAAAGTTTTAAAATGTTACATAAAAGCTATAAAATGTTACTATAGACAATAAGTAACACAATATTGGCGTTGCAGTTGTAAGTGCTACCTAAAAGTCAAAGGTAACACTTTTGGTAGTTTTTTGTAACACTTATATGATACTTTTGCTAGTCTTTGGTAATACTTATATTAAAGTGTTACAATAATATGATACCTAAACCAATAATTTGTAATACAATATTGGCGTTGCAGTTGTTCGTGCTACCTAAAGTCATTTATGTTGTAGTGGCGTTATAATTGGTGCTCCAACAATTCCATGATAAGAGGGGGAGATTGATCCAAACGGGGACAGTTTTGATGTCATCTTCGCCAAATTGGAACCAATTGCGGAGCACTTTAAGAATGAGTCCTCGACCGTAAATGGAGTAAGGGCCCCCTTGAAGGACCTTCTCTCTATCATCTTCATTTTTGAAATTGAAGACCATCCATCCATTCACGTTGGGGATTTATTCATATTGGACTTCCCATGAGTTACATAGCCCCAACAATGCTTCCTTGCCCGGGTGCCTTTGGGTAAAGTACCCGACAAGGCAAAAGCCCCACGTGCTCGTAAAATCCAACAGGTCATCATCGTCTAGGTCTACTCCATTGTCCGGTGGAATGTAGTTCAGTTTGAGTCCATGAGAGGCCTTGCGGTTGTCGGCAAAGAGAGCCGAGAATGTCCTCTTTCGGTAGTCCGTATTCTTTTGTGTCATTTTGTCAAACACGTTGCGGGCGGATTTTGAAGGTTGAGTTTTGTCTTCATCTTGGTTCTTCTCTTGCCGGACCTGTTTCGCAGCAACTATAGGCTCTTTAATAGCCTCAACCACATCATTATATCAATTAGGTTCACATTAATATCATCATTAGTTCCCTCATTAGATTTTGAGCTATCAACTTCCATTCTTGTTTCCTCCATAGTTAATTGCTCTTCATCCAAGTCCTCATGGGAGATATCATCGAGATCATTGAAGTGGCTGGAACATTCTTCCTCGGTTAACTTTCGGTACTTGAGTTTTTTCTTAGATTTTCCCATAGTTGCACAGTTTTTTGCTGCGGCAGGCTCCGATGCGTGTGACAATTTTCCACTCAAGTGGTGGGCATGCCCAACTTCTTGTCTTGGAATTGGAATTAACTTAACTCCAAATATATCAACAACAATAGCAAGTGAGTGGAGCAAATTGGTGAAATGAAACTCCTGTGCGCACTTAATTCAATTAAGTGGCGGAATCAGAAAATAATCGGGTAGCTAAAAATCATATCAAAGTGGATGAATTTTGGCCTAAAAGATTCGGAAATATGAATATTGAATCGTGAGTTGGAATAATCAATGTGGAATCACTAGGAAATTCACAGATAGAAAGCAGGAGTTCGGGCACTAAGATGGAGAAATCTTAGTGAGAGATGGGAGCTTCTCTCTCTAACCCTATTAAAATATCTTATTAAAATGTTAAGATGCTCGACTCGAACTGACATGACACCTGGACTTAACCGGTATAGCTGAAACTGGTTTCAAATGGAACTGGACTGACATGAACCTGACCAGACTCGGAATTTAACTGAAATCCTGACGTGAACATGAACTAGATTAGTAAATAATAAAACATGAGATAAACTGGTCTCAACCGGCCGGTTTGCTGGCTGGCCGGACCGCCGGCCTGCTGTGGCCGGGCGGTCGGCCGCTGGTTTGACCAACCTGCTCGGTCCCGCGCTAGCCTGCTGTGGCCCGACGCAGTCACTGGTTGTGGCTTGCCTGCTACTGGGCCTAACTGGCACGGCGGGGCACGATTGGGTACAATCGTGGACGATCATGCATGTTGGCGTGCGATCGGGCATGGGTGGCGTCTATTAGACTTGACCCTGGGCACGACTGTGCACAACTGCGCACGATTGTGCACGACTGACGTGCACTTGACTTGACTTAAGCATTGGCGAGGCGACTGGCGTATCGCCCCCACGAACTGGCCGTCAGGCACTGCTGAACCCCGCCAACAGCCGACTGGCTTCATAGCATAGCAATTGGGCACTGTCGGGTGCGAGTGTCACCACGAACATGCGACTGACTACTTGGTACGCTACTAGCGCTGACAGGCATGAACTGGTACCGCTCGGGCGCTGCCGGGCGACCCTGACAGTATTGGATGCTCGGACGTGCAGTTGGGCACCTGCCGAGGCCGACTGACGATTGACGCGGCAGAGACCATACGCGATGCCCGACAGGGCATACACGCACAGTATCTGCTCGACCTCCTTGACTGCCGGCACGCTGCGACCGCTGTGTGCGGGCAGAGCGGCTATGGCCGGCCTTTGTCGGCCGTCCGACGACTTCCTCCGACAATCATAACATCAATCAACATGACATAACATGATCAAATATACTTAAATCGCTCGAAAATTATGAACTTAACCTAAAATAACCTAGTAAGGCTTGAACGGGCCGTGGCGTGCGCTACGTGCGCTACCAACAATCTCAACCGATCCCTCGGCCGTTCAACGTTTCTTTAAACGATTAATACTTGAAACAATAGAACATGACATAACATGACTTAAAACACATGAATTACTAGAGAGTTGCCGGACAAAAATTGACATGGCTCGGTTAGACATTACATGACATGCTTGTGAAATTACTTGGCTTCTAATGGACCGAACCTTATATTATGGACATAATTTACCAAAAATAGGTACATGAATATTTAAAAGAGGGTCAAAACGAGATTAACTCTTCAATCATACATGAAATAATATAAGACGTCGAACTCCCGTTCGTGACCGTCCAAAAGGCGCGCGCTAGCTCTCGACTATGGCTATCTAGTACGCTTCAATTTATTTCCTTGTTAACCTCACAATAATACTCCCTTATATCATTAACTAAGCTCGGTTTCATGAAGTTTTGCATGAAAGAAAATTGTCCTCGGTTTGATATTTAAAGAGTAAAAGGAATAGAAGTGAAAAATGAAGGAAAAATCATGGCCCACCATCTTTCTCCACTTGCCGTGAGCTTAAGACATTAAGTAGCTTTCTTGAGCTTAATCATGGTTCATGTCGCGCTTGAGGACTTTCCTTAGTCATCATATGTATACTCTTAAGTTGCCACTCAAGCTAAGAAAATGATGAGGTTTCACGTGCACTTACTCTATCAATTCTCGGCAATTTGTGGCTAGACCAAGTATGGTTTAGGCACTAATTAAGTGTGATCACTTGACAATTAGCGCATGATCAAGACAATTAAGCTTGGTAACATTTATTGAGTTAGAATTAAATCTGAAAATTTATTCAGTTATTGAAATAATTAAACTGAATACTTAGTCGACTAATAGTCGACCTTAAAACTGAAACTGAATAATTGGCTTGAACTTACTTTTGACGATTAATCGAATATTCTCAATTCAATTAATACGTCAACATTGAGATATTTAATCCCAACTTTCTGATGTCCATTTATTAAATAAGCAGACTGAGATTAATTACTATCATTGACTCAGTTAATAAATAAAATTAACCGGATATACATTCGGCTTAAGTCGAACTTGGAATTTAACTGACTGAATAACTTAAACTCGAACATTGTCATGAATATTTATTAACAAAGGCTAGCTTAAATTTAAAAGCTAGTATCTTTTCTTTATTAATAAAATATGGGGCGTTACAGATAGGGTGTTACACACGGCGGTACACGGGCGGAGATGGAGGGAAGATGATCGGAGGAGGAGCACGACGGCTCGGTGTTGTTCACGGTGGGAAAGGTGGCGATGATGGTGTTTTGCTCAAGTTGATGCGCGCGGTCCGGACTGAACGTGGTGGAGATAGTGAAGACGCATGGGATTCTGCTAGTGACTGATGGCGCAAGCAGGATGGTAAACTCGCCGGTTGATGATGGTGACGTGCCACTGGAATCACAAGCAGCGAACGGGGACGGGACGCCGGCGACTATGTTCGGCACTCCAACGGAACACGACGGGACTCAACGGCAATGTTCGATACTCTGACAGGACTCGACAGGACCTGACGGCTAAGAGCGGACATTGCTGAGGAGAGTTCGCCGGTGGAGCAGGGTAGTCGGAGTTGCAGGCACAGTGGCAGCAAACAGGATGGTGGACTGATTTGTGATGGTCGGCGACTGGTGTGAAGGGCGGCGACTAGAACACGCCAAAAAACGCAGGGGTCGCCAGGGGATGCTTCTTGCGACGATGATGAGGGTGATGGAGGGTGCTGGGTTGATAACGATGATGAGGGAGGCGCGATGATCGAATTGGCTTCCCTTCGTTTTCTTTTCTTTTTTTTTAAAAAAAAATAAGATGAGAGGCGATGGACTAGAGCAGTCTTTTGATCGACTGTGGCGAGAAAGAAAGAATGAGAGTTTGAGGGAGGGATGAGAACGATGGTGGAGCTGGGATGATAAGAGAGAGAGAATTCTTTTCTCTGATATTGCAGAACGAGCGAGAGAGATGGAAACTTTTGGGGTCTGCGCACGGTTTGATAATCTGAGGGTTTTATTTCATTCTTGCTCTCAAAGATAGGTAAAACGGGTCGCGAGTCATGGGTGCGGGGCACGGGTTCGGTTAGCGCGGTAATTAAAATAAAACGAGATAAATATATATAATACACATAATAACGATATTTACTAATACACATTGATCACATATAAACAATTAAGCAAATTAGACATATAATGACATTTAGACATTCATTTAATAATAATAATAATAATAATAATAATAATAATAATAATAATAATAATAATAATAATAATAATAATAATAATAATAATCCCAAGTAATTCGTAAACAACGGGTTTACGAATCGGCCGGATCCGACTACAGGTTTATCGGGCTCAATATCACAAAATCCGAACATATATATCGCTCGGAAAATAAATTAACAATATCAATAATGTCGAAATATCCAAAAAATCCATTATTCAAACAGGTTATATTTGGGTCACGCGATTAAACCGAAATCGCCTAATGACGAACGTTTTTCAATAAAACGATCGAGTATTCCAACCTTTTATTTAAGTCGACAATGCAACTAATAAAATAAGTATAACCTTATAGATAATATTCAATAAATAGAATATTCTGAGAAATTCTATAAATCGATTGGGGCGTTACAAAGTGCTAGTGGACAGTGGGTCAACTTTAAATTTCCTAGATGAGGAGATATCGAAGAAGTTGAAGTTGGTGCCTACTAAGGTCAAGAGGTTTGGGCTCAAGGTGGCCAATGGAGATGAACTTCGATGTAACTTGCTATTCAAGAAGGTTCCAATCATGGCGCAAGACCAGTATTTGGAGATTGACCTCTATGCCTTACCGCTTAAGGCTACTGATGTGGTGTTGAGAGCGCAGTGGCTCGAGACAATTGGGCCCGTCACAACCGACTATAAGAGTGGTACAATGGAATTTGGGCGTTGGAGGAAAAGAATCAAGTTGCAAACCGAGGACCAAGGCGATTCACCTGTTGAGGAGGACGATGAGGATGTTGACGTGCTCAATTTCATTATCTTTGAGGACAGGGAAGTACTTGAAGATGAGGGGAATGATACGGAAGTGGTCATCGACCCTAGTGAGGCTGAGGATGAGACTTTTGAGGACCTCGAGAGTTGGCTCGAGAATGGGCCAGAAGAGCCGCAAATCGAGGAGTATTGGCCAACTTTTAGATGAGACTGGTCAAGGGGCTGTGGGAAGAGATCGCGAGCACGTTCGAGGAAGCACAAGGCTAAGTGAGCAAAGAGGCGCCGCTCAGGTACAAGCGATTGGTGCGTGGCATGCGTAAGGAAGTGACTGCATGGCGTGTGGAGGCTAAGAGGGTGGGCACGCATCGGGTAGGTGATGCGCGAGCATTGGGCGCGCATGAGCGCGAGGCGCTGGACAGCATGCGCGGGCCTCTGGGTGAGCGCGAGAATTGTACTAGGGCGTTGAGCATGCGCGGCAACCGCGCAGATGACTGGGACGCACGGCAGGCGAGCGACGGGCGCACGGGGCGTGCTGGGCACGCGAGTGGCGAGGACGCGGGCGAAATCCTAGGCCTTGCAGGCCTAGGACTAGCGGGCGTGCGGCACAACGCGTGAGAGGAGGTCGGCGGAGGCTGGGAGCACGCAATAGCGCGCGTACGACACAGACGAGGCGGGCAAGACCGCGCCTGCCGAGGACTAGAGATAGCGGGCGACACGCGCTAGGGCGGCGTGATACGGAAGTGGGTTCTGGACCCCTGTGACAAGAAGGGCCGAGAGCCAAGAGGACTCGAGGAGGCTGAAAATAGGGCCAAAACGATGCAAGCATGGCCTAAAAGACGGGTACGAGCGCGTATGCGGATGGGCTTGGATCGAGGAGTGCATAGACGTGATGCACGAGCGCACGAAGCGGCTAATGAGGATCGCGCTTGGAGGTGTGCGAGGGCTCGCAAGAAGATGGTCTCTAGTCTAGCAACGCTCATACGCAAGAAAGAGTGCATTCAAGAAGGGCGCGAAAATGCGCATTGGCGTAGACGAGAACGGGTGAGGCCACGACTCAAAAGGACGTGCCATCGATGGTTTCGGGATGCTTATCGAAGATGTGAAACCTGGTGGGGGTGGCTAAAATACCAGGTGGCCCGAAGGAATGGAAGGCATGCTAGTCGGGTGCCCAACGGGCACTATGCACACACATGGGCGCTGATACGGAAGTGGTTATTAACCCCGGTTAGTCCGACAATGATGATGGCGATAATCTAGATATTTGGCTAGAAAATATGTTGGAGGAGCCGTCTAGTCCTATTTACCGGCCATCATGTGTACGAGATTGGCCAAAAGGATGTGGTCCACGAGCTAAACTCAAGCCTAGGAGACGCAAGACCAAGAAAACTCGAAGGAAAGGCAAGGCAAAGGCTAAGGAAGAGAAGTGTTGGTGTAAGCCTTGAGTAGAATGGTGGATGGTTGGATTTGGAAAGCTGGTGATTGTATTGGGTTGGATGGATGGGATCCATGGCCGTCGAGAGAGCTTAAGGAATCGGGCGAGCACTTGGAGTCGGTTGGCGACAAGGGTGCGAGCACGAGCGAAGAACGCGCATCGTGCCATGATGCGCGTGATAAGGTGAGGCACACGGCGCCGAGTGTACGCGGGTGCGGAGGAGAGGATCGGAGAACGGCGGTTGACTGGGACGCGTTGGAGTTCGGCACTTCGAAGGAACGGGCCACAAAGGTTGGCGGTACGTGCGGCACTGCGGGCGCACAAGGGTGCGCGGTAGACGAGCAGGCCACGGTGATTGGCGGCACGCGCGGAGCAGCGGCCGATGGGCATACGGGGAGCGCTGGGCACGCGATTGGTGAGGACGCGGGCAACGGCCTAGGCCTTGTAGGCCTAGGATTGGCGGGAGCGGACGCGCGAGGAAAAGTCGGCAGGGACGAGGCGCGCAGCGAGCGCGCGAGTATGGGCAACGCGGGCGCACGCCTATGCGCGGGAGGCATAGGCGAGAACGGCACGCACGCGCGCGAGGAGTCTGGGCGCGGGACTGGGCGCACGCATGGGCGCGCATGCGAGGCTGGCGCGCAAGAGTCCCAGTCCGCGGAGGAGTGCGAGACGCACGCACACGTGTGCGACGCGCGAGATGAGGCGGCGGGAATTTGGGGCGGCCGAGAGTTTTGAGCATATGGAAAAATAGGAGCATTCTAGAATTGATTGGTGTGCAAGCCAAGCATTAGTTATTTGGTAGGTTTAGGATTTTATTGCTTTCTAGTGTTAGGATTACTATTCTTTCAAAATTTAGGAGATCTAGTATAGTTAGGCTTAGATTTATTTTGCAACTATAAATACCCATGTACCTCATCATAATTGGATGTCTTGAATTGAGTATTGAATTGGTGAGCAAATTTTGAGGGGAACTTTATGTTCTAACGTGTGATAAACAAGGCCGTCAGTGCGTGTTTACATACAGTGTCGGAGAGAAGGCCGTTAGAGCGTCTTGAAGTCACGGTATCTAGGAGAAGGCCGTAGTGCGTCTGCTAGATACACCTATCGTGGATCAACGAAGGCCCTGAGTGCACGTTTATTCACAACCCATATAAAGTAAAGACACGATCCGTCATCAGGCGCGCAGCACGCGCGCAGGTGCCCAGTGGTGCACGGGGCCACGCGCAGACGGACGCACGAGCAGGCAGCCCGCGAGAAGTTTGGGCGCGCGCA
>CACSLK010027800.1:347747-376952 GCA_902706635.1 Striga hermonthica
CCTTATTCCTGGTGGGTTTTGGTCTTCACACTTGCCCACCCCGAGGAATGTTCTAAACAGGAGATCTTTCGACCAACCTGGCCACCCCAAGGAATGTTCTAAACAAGCAATTCTCAAGTCAAACCACACCATACATATCATGTCATTCAAATCATACCAACATTTTGAGCATAAGAAGATGTATAATAGAGCGAATAGAATCGGAAAAATCATTAAATTTCATTGTCTCGTGAGCAAACTTTGCAATTTACATCTCCATTGTAATTTCTCCGCTCTCTTTTCAAAAGAAATAAAAATTTTCACACATAATATTTTTTCAAATTAGCTATGTTCCATGACCTGGCGAGTGATCGGCCTTCAGCATCCTTCAGCGAGTACGCTCCTCATGCGTGCACTCGCTCGACCAAGTATGGTCCTTCCCAGTTCGGCTCCAGCTTTCCCAAATGTTTGAGCACGTCGACACGCTTCCATACCAGGTCTCCCACTTGGAGCTTGCGAATCTTCACTCTTTTGTCGTGATCCTCTGTTTGTACGCTTCCACCCTGATTACCGCTCTCCCACGCAGCTCCTCGATATTATCTAAGGCCACCATCATCAGATCCTCGTTCTGTTCAGCGTTATATGTGCTCGACCTTTGGGAAGATAACTCGATCTCGACCAGTAGCAATGCTTCCATCCCATAAGCTAAACTGAACGAGGTTTCTCCTATGGTCGACCTTGGAGTTGTACGATACGCCCAGAGTACAGAATTCAGTTCATCGACCCATGCTCCCGAGGCTTTCTCCAACTTTGTCTTAAGCCCATTCAGTATAATTCGATTAGTTACCTCGACCTGGCCGTTAGCTTGCGGATGGGCCACGGAGGCAAAGTGTTGTTCGATTTTCATACTTTCGCACCATGCACGAATTCGCTTCCCATTGAACTGAGTGTCGTTATCGGAAATCAACACTTTGGGTACACCAAAATGGCAGCAAATGTTATTGTATATGAACTTAATTACTTTCTCTTCTGTAATCTTTGCTAAAGGCTCGGCCTCCACCCACTTCGTGAAGTAATCGATCGCCACTATTAAGAACTTTCTTTGCCTGGAGCCCTGAGGCATCGGCCCCACCAGGTCGATACCTCACTGCGTGAATGGTATAGGAGCACTCATCGTTGTCATGGCTTCGGCCGGTTGGTGGATAAGGGGGCCGTGCTTTTGGCATTGCAAGCACTTCTTCACCATCATCTTCGCATCTTCCCTCATCGTTGGCCAAAAATATCCTGCCCTCAAAATTTTCGCGACCAAGGCTCCGGACTTACTATGGTCACTGCAACACCCTTCATGCATTTCTCTTAACACATATCGACCTTCTTCCTTAGTAACACAACGCAAGTGTGGTCCTTCATATGATCGTTTGTAAAGAATGCCTCCACGCTCGAAAAACCTCCTGACCACTTTTATCGCTCCTCCCTTCAACTCCTCCAAGATCGGGGCCCTCCAATCTTCCACCTCTTCGATCTCCGCCACTTCCGCTTCGATCACACTCTTTTCAAGATGCAACAAAGTGACACTTCTACTTTTGCAGTCAACCAAGCTCTGAGCAATCTTCGACAATAGGTCTGCTCGACCATTTTCTCCTCGAGGAATTTGTATTAGTTCAAAAGAATCAAACTCTTCTCTCAGCTTATTTATCTCATCCATATATTTCTGCATCCGATCCTCCTTGACTTCAAACCCTTTTTGAAACTGCCCTACCACCAGTTGAGAATCGGAATGCACTTGCAATTTTCGAGCTCCTCCTGATTTGGCTAGAGCCCTTAATCACCGCCTCGTACTCAGCTTCGTTATTGGATATCTTGAATCCCACTTTGGCCGCAAACTCCAAGTAATCGCCTTTGGGAGAAACAAGGACAATTCCCCAATCCTGCCCCGCTCCGGGCCACCGATCCATCCACAAACAACTGCCATAATCCCTCTGACTCTTCCTCGACTTTTGTGCCGTCCTGGATAAAATCAGCCAACACCTGTGCCTTTATGGCTCTCCTTGGCTCGTACATCAAACCATATTCGCTCAATTCGACCGCCCACTTCACCAATCGACCAGAGACCGATGGCCGACCAAGTGTTTCTCCTAGCGGCATATTCGTTCGCACCTTCACCTTATGATTTAAGAAATAGGGTCTTAACTTTCGAGCGGTTATAACCACAGCTAAAGCACACTTCTCGATCTCCGAGTACCTCGTCTCGGCCCCCTGCATCACCCTACTCACATAATAGATAAGGAATTGCGCTGTTCCTTCCTCTCGCAACAACACTGAACTCACGGCCCTCTCTCCAATAGAAATGTATAGCACCAACTCTTCGCCCTGCATGGGGTTGGCCAACAGTGGGAGGTTGGCCAGCACTCCTCGCAACTCCTCAAATTCCTTCTGTGCCTCCTCTGTCCACTGGAATTTCGCACTCTTCTTTAACATTTTGAATAATGGGCCGCTCTTCTCCGCCACCTTCGATATGAAGCGACTCAGCCCCGCGATTCGACCAGCTAAGATCTGCACTTCCTTAACACTTGCCGGCGGCTTCATCTCCACTACAGCTCGAACCTTCTCTGGATTGACTTTGATACCTCTCTTGGTCACCAAGTAACCGAAGAACTTTCTCGACCTTACCCCAAAAGAGCATTTGTTGGGGTTCAACTTCATCCTATACCTTCGTAATGTTAGGAACGTTTCTTTCAAATCTCGCACGTGATCCAACTCTTCCTTACTTTTCACCAACATGTCATCCACGTACACTTCCATGTTCCTCCCCAGTTGTTCCTTAAAGATTTTATCGACCAACCTTTGATACGTGGCACCCGCGTTCTTTAGGCCGAACGGCATGACCACGTAACAATAGGTCCCTCGACTTGTTTCAAAACTCACCCGCTTGCTGTCTTCTCTCGCCAAGGGAATCTGATGGTATCCCTGGGAGGCATCCATCAAGCTCAATAACTCGCATCCAGTCATTGAATCGACCAGTTGGTCAATTCTGGGCAGCGGGTATAGGTCCTTCGGGCATTCTTTGTTCAGATTGCGGAAATCAATGCACATCCTCCACTTCCCTTCCGCCTTTGACACCATCACCGTGTTCGACAGCCATTCGGGGAATTGAATTTCATTGATATGTCGTGCCCCTAACAGTTTCTCGACCTCCTGCTCGATGATCTTATCCATCTCCACACCATGGTGCCTTCTTTTCTGCTTCACCGGCCTCACGCTGAGGTCGATGTTTAGCCGATGCTCGATCAACTCCGCACTTATTCCCGTTAACTCTTCAGCTGTATAGGCAAAAATATCAGCGGACTCCCTAACCAACTGAATCAGCCTCGACCGAATAGGCTCTTCCAGATCCCTTCCAATCCTGAACTTTCTCCCTTCACACCCTTCGATCATTTGAATCTCCTCGACTTCTTCCCCAGGTTGGATATCCATTTTCTCCTTTCCTTTTTCCACTCTCTGTTTATCCTCCTTCGACCTCGATCCTCCTGGTCGATTAATCTCCTCCCCCTTCGACTCGGCCTGCCTCTTCGCCAACTGCTTGTTATTGCTCACCGTTGTTTGGTAGCAACTCCTCGAAGTGAGCTGATCCCCGGCAATCTCCCCTACGTTTTCACCCACTGGATATTTGATCGTCATGTGGTACGTGGATACGACCGCCTGGAACACATTCAAACTCGTCTGCCCCATAATGATGTTATAGGATGACTCAGCCCCTACAACCACAAATCTCACCATGCGCACCTTCCTCAACTCTCTTGATCCAATGCCACGGGCAAACTGACCTCTCCCATCGGCATGACTTCTCCCCCATTAAAGTCGTAAAGTGTCGTGGTCACCGGTTTTAACTCCATACTCAGTTCCTTATTAATCTGCACAAAACAGTCATAGAACATCACATCCACTGAACTTCCCGTGTCAATAAAGACCCTCTTCACATCAAAGCCTGCAACCTCCGCGGTTATCACTAGAGTATCGTTATACGGAAAGACCACCCCCTCGGCATCCTCCGCCTTAAAACTTATCACTGGCATGCGGGCTGTAATCCCCACCCTCTCTGTTCCTCTTCACCGCTCGAGCGTGCTCCTTCCTGGCCCTATTCGAGTCACCATCGGTTGGCCCACTGGAGATCATGTAAATAGTTCCTCTCTTCATCGGGGCCTCCCCTCCATGTCCTCCCTTATCATCATCTCTCCTTGACTTTCTTCCTCGACCGCCTCGACCATCTCCCTCCTCATCTATATCGCTCCTTTCCTCCGAGTTTTCCCTACACCTTTTCCTTCCTTTCCCCTTCACCCTATCATGATATACAAATTCTTTCAAGTAACCTGCTCGAATCAGCCTCTCGATCTCATCCTTCATATGTCTGCAATTCTCCGTGGTGTGGCCATAATCTTTGTGAAAGCGGCAGTAAATATATGACCTGGGTCGAATTGGGCCTGTAAACCTCGTATTTGGCCAAGTCACATCCTCACTCGGCATCTTCTGCTCCATGGCTTCGAGAACCTCCGTCATATCTTTCCTCAAGGGCGTGAAAGTTTGATATCTTTGTCTCTCAAACAACATCGGCCTCCTCTGCCACTCATCCCTCTTCTCCCGTTTCGAATCTCGACTCTCCCTTCGAGGGATGCCCTCTTCTGTCCACCCTGCTTGGGCAAATCCCTCCTCGGCGATCTCCCCCTCTGCGGACTCTTTTTCTTTTTTGGCTCTGGTCGAGCCACTCCCTCCAACTTGGCGAACTCCATCTCCATTTCCTCCAAGTTGATATACTTCCTGCATCGCTTCAGCACATCCTCATACGATCGAGCAGGGGTTTTCGCCAGGGAAGTTTGACAAGGCCCTGCTCGAAGACTCCTTATCAATCCGCCCGCCTTCACCTCATCTGAAGCCGAGTGTACCTCTAAACATGTTTGGTTATATCGAGCAACATACTTCCTCAATGATTCTTTCTCCCCCTGCCTCATCGCCATCAAAGTCAAATACGTTTTCTCCTGCACCACCGCGCTCGAATATTGATTGATAAGCTTGCCAGTAAAATCCTCAAAGCTCGGGATCGACCCAGGTGGCAGTTGGTGAAACCAATCGAGTGCTCCTCCATCAGAGTACCCATGTAGCACAGCCATATTTTCAAAGGTCCTCACATGCCTCGATGGGTCAGATGACCCGTCATACACCAAGTTGGTCTCCTTGAAATTGTTTGGCAACGGAGCAGTGAGAATATCCCTTGAAAAGGGGTGTCCTCGAGCTCTCCTCTCTGGCCTCCCCTCCACATTATCTTGTAATTGGCGCAACTGCTCCGCCATCATCTCCATCGCACGATCCCTTCCAGCTCCTCCTTCTCCATAACTAGACACATCATCGTCTTGGCTTCCGGCCACCGTGGTCGGCGCAGTGGTGGCATGAGAAGTATGACTTGCAACTTGCTGCACCGCTTGCGCCGCCGCGGTCGCCGCTATCCTTTGCATCTCCTCCCGGGTCATTGCCACCATTTGTTGGCCGGGGATTTGTACAGCTTCCTGTGGTGGCATTCCTCCTTGTGCCAGCCCTCCTCCTTGCCGCTGTATTGGATCTGGTGGTGGTGGTGGCGGCATCGCCTCTGTCGCTGCTACCCGAGCCTCCTAGGCCTAACTGGAGCTGGCGTCTCCTCCGGGAATCCCCGCCGTCACTCCTACACCTTGGAAGTTAGGTGCGGGCGTGATCGGAGTCTGCGATGGGCCAGAAAATCCCGGAGGTGGGTCGTGCCCTAGCGGCCTGGTCGTCGTCCAAGCTTCATCGAACGTCGACTGTAAGTTTTTAGGAATTCCGTCCGCCATAGCTGAGCTTCAAACACAACTTTTGAACAGTAATCCCCACAGACGGCGCCAATAATGCAAGTGTAAGCGTCTGGGTCCGGTTTGGAGTAGATCGGTTCTTGTCCTCGCCGGTAGAACGCCAGAAACCTGCAAATAACTCTCACACTGGGGGTTGGATCCGGTGAAGAGCCTCCGATGCTTAAGTCAGTATGTGTATGAGTATACTGGAATTGAGAGAATAAATAGAATGTGTTAAGGGATAAAGGCTCGCCCCCTTTATATAGGGGTGAGATACCTGCCCTAATAGCTGCCCGGATAAAGTGAGTTGGCTGCCCAAGCTGCCTGTCCGTACTCTGACACGCCGCGCACATGTCAGAGGTGGCGGAGGGCGTTGGGGGTTGTCAGAGGTGTTTTCCACCATCACCCAATACGTTATCGACACGTGTTGTCCCAGCACATGGGCTGAATATTCTTTGAAGATTTCGGTTAGAGGCTCTTACGCGCGCCTACGGTACACGCGCTCACAACTAGGTCGATTATGGGTTCCTCGATGCGATCGACCTGCTGAGGTCGAGTGGCTTGCTCGATCATGTGTCTGGTCGATGCATCTGGTCGATTATCTGAATATTTGGCCTTCCCGCCCCTTTCGGTTTGTTTCTCCTCTGTTCAGTTTCCCCGACCGGCCAAGTAGGCCGGTTTATCCTTGAGTATATAATATCCCATATCAAACTTGAACATGAAACTCAATTCCTCCTACATAAACTCAAATATACTTAACTTTTACCAACATCAATACATGAGTCATAAACTTGTCTTAACTTGCTTGGCAATGACAATTATAACTAAATTCTCATACAAATCATAACATTCCATCATGATAATAATATGCAAGACATGAAACAAGTTATATAAAATTGTGTTCTCAACATATCACTTCACTTATTACTTGATAATACGAAAATTTCATATCAATTACTAAAACATCAACATGAGATAATTACTAAAACATCTTATCTAAATTTAAAACTCATGAAATTCACTTTACATGCTAAACTTGAAACAATGCATAAAATTGCATTTTTACATATTAAAACTTAATCACTTGAAAATATGAAAATTCCACATCAATTATTCTTAGAACTTTGACATGAAACATATCATATATATATATATATAACATCCAAACTTGGTCATTTTACTCATGAAAGTTTACCATAAAATCTTTTCTTTAAAATAATATTCATATCTTGAGATATATTATTTCAAAGTTGAAAATATAACAAAATATTCAAATTGCTAGCATACTTGTCTTTAAAAAAAAAAATCTATTTCTCATGCTACAATTATCTAAAATTTATAAAACTTTAAATCATAAGTTTCTACTAAATCAAGAAATATCCTGTAAATTTTCTCATAAAAATAATAACCATAAAGTGAGATATGAATTTCCAAATAATGCTTCTCTTGTTGAAATTCGAGATTTACTCACTTATGTTCATTATTTTCTATAGCATGCAAAACAAGTCTAATAAATATAAAATTTAAACTGGAAGTTCTTAACTAATATATAAATTGACCATAAAATTTCCAACATAAAATAATATCAATAGATAGGGTAATTGCATATCACAAGTCATCATTACTACACAGATTTTTTACTGGACAACACCTTAATCAATGATTTTTATAAATATCATTTTAACTTCAATTAATCTAACAATTTCCAGTATTAATCTCCACATATAGATGATCTTATATAATAATTTTCTTAACTTCTAGAATTTAATAGCTTGATCAAAAACAAACAAACATAGGCAGTTGCAACATGAACTTTAAATAATCTTACTTTATAATCTTAAATTATATATTTATATATATAAAATTTATAATTTCTAACATGATAACATATCAAAAACACATATAAACACTTATAATTCTTAGCTATACTTGGTGATAATAAAGTTTGAAGACATACCTCTTCTACTCTTAGGAAAAGAAACTTGCTCCAAGCACTTCTCGAAATTGCTCGGTTTCTCTCTTAAATACTCGATTCTCACTATTTTTCTCTTATAACATAAATTCTGAATTTTTTAGGTGTAATACTAACATTGAAAAATTCTCCTATTTATAGGAAAATTTTAGGGGACAAGTACCTTCAAATTTCAATTTAATATCATTTAAATATTAATTTCTACAACAAATATGCTAAATAATGTCCCACTCTAAATTTTTAATATAGTTGACTAATATTATTAAATTTTTCAGCTTAAAAATTTTATAAAATATCATATAAATGAGTCATCATTAATATAAAAATCAAGATGCTTCAAATGATGAAGATTCTACAAAATAAAATAATTTCGACAATTTATTTTTTATTTTCCTTTTTAATTTCGAATTTTCTAATAAAATCAGAAAATAATTTTTAAAAAAAAATTATTTTTAACTTATATTTATATCTCTCATAATATATAAATCATTTACAAATGATTTAATGAGGAAAAATATGCTTAAAATAATATAAATATTGTAAATAGTGGAATCTACCACTAGTCATTTATATTATTATATTAGAGTGTCTTAAACTGTGTGCCAAACTTAGCCTATAAAAGGCAAGTGATATATTGCAAAGTGATGTACGAAAAAGAAGGAGAAAGAAAGAGAGAAAAGCTTGTAATAATTTTGATCCGGTTTTTACATTGTGTTCTTTATATTCCCTGTATTTTATAACACGTTATCAGCACGAGCACTCTACTCGGTCAAGAAAGGTAGGATATATATACATATTACTATTATTCTTGACAAGTTAGGCTCTGCCACAGTCAAGGATATATATACATATTGCTATTATTTTTGACAAGTTAGGCTCTGCCACAGTAAAAAATATATGTATATTACCATTATTTTTGACAAGTTAGGCTCTGCCACAGTCGAGATATGTATACTAAATATGATATTATCTACACGTTACCATTATTATTGACAAATTAGGCTACGCCATAGTCAATAATATGTGGTGATATGATATTATTAAATTTGCTTATGAATTATTTTTCAAGTTATAATAAATGTTATTATTTATACTTAACACCCACAAAAATGGTTTACCCAGTAATGTGGCGTGAAATTTATAACTGTTTATTCTTGTACCCACCGTAAAATTTATCAAATAATGTGGAGCATTTTTTACTTGCTTTGTTATATTCGCGAAAATGTTCATCAAATAATTCGGAAAAATCTTTAAGGTAATATACATGATTAATTGGAGTTTTATGATCATAAATTAATTAGCAAATATTATATCATTAAATTTGTTTCCAACAGCTAGTTAACGGCTATATTGTAACAGCTATTTACCAATATCTATATATATCACTACAATTCATTTTCATAATACAAACACTCAAAATATATTTTCTTTATAAGAAAAAAAATGTTTGATCCATTACTTATAATTACCATTATCTTGTTTATTATATATGTTTTCCTAATTTTCAAAATGATGTATCGTACTGTTGGATTTAAATTTTATGTATTAGGCCTTTGTATAATGTGTTTAGTCTTTGCTCTTATGTACGTATTGAAGAATTAGTGATTGTATATGTAACTTTTCGAATCTAAGCATTGGTGTTTTATTTTATAGTTATCATGGCAAATCTGGTCAAACTCGAATTTGAAGCTCTCGATATATCTGGGAAAAATTATATAGCATGGACATTGGATGCCCAAATTCATTTGGCGGCAAGGGGATTGGAAAAAACAATAATATCACCAAATGATTCATTAATATAGGATAAAACAAAAACAATGATATTTCTGAGGCATCATTTGAATGAGGCTTTGAAAAATAAATATTTAACTGTTAAAGATCCTGCGGATCTATGGAAAGCCTTGAAAGAAAGGTATGATCACCAGAAAATGGTGATTCTCCCCCGGGCTCGTTACGAATGGATGCATTTACGCTTCCAAGATTTCAAAACTGTTAACGAGTACAATTCGGCCATGTTCCGCATTTGTTCGGTATTGAAATTATGCGGAGAAAACATAACTGATTATGATATGCTGGAAAAAACGTTGTCCACGTTCCACGCTTCAAATGTACTATTACAGCAACAATACAGAGCAAAAGGCTTTGTAAAATATTCTGAATTGATTTCATGTTTGCTGTTGGCTGAACAAAATAACGAGTTGTTGATGAAAAATCATGAATCTAGACCCACGGGGTCTACTGCGGTCCCTGAAATAAATGCTGTAATATCTAAACAGGGAACCGGAACTGAAAACAGCCAGACATATGTGCGTGGAAATACCTCGGGACGTGGCCGGGGTTGTGGACGTGGACGTGGCCGTGGCCGTGGATATGGCCCAGATCGCCGATTTGACCAAGGCTTCAAATTTCACAGAGGGTACAACTCGGGCCGAGGGAATTATCGTGGACGAGGCCGTGGCTATGTCCAAAATTTTGAAAGGGGGAGAAATTTCCAGCCAAAATTTGAACAAAATAATGTGACGGAAAATAATAATGAAAATGCATGTTATCGATGTGGAAAGACGGGGCATTGGGCATGAAACTGTCGTGCTCCGAAACACGTGGTTGATAAATATAATGATTCCCAGAAATCAAAAGATAAAAATGTAGAAACTAACTTTATAGTTGGGGAATCCTTTGCAAATGATACAACACGTGTAGATGATGACTATGGCATCGATGACATGTTGAACCTAGATTTTGCTGATGCAATAATTGAAGACAGAGCTGGAAATGATCAAGAGAATAACTGATGATCATGTTTTTGTTTTTATTACTTTCTAAGTTTTGTTGTATTTGTGTGTTTTTACCTGTATTTCGACTTTAATCAATAATAAATGTTGTTTTTCTTTTAGATCATGGATCGGTCTCGAATTCAAAATGGAGATATATGTCTTGCAGATTGTGCCACAACTCATACTATACTCAAGGACAAAAAAATATTTTGTCGACTTGAAATTAAATAAAGCAAAAGTAAACACAATATCTAGAAATGCAAAGATAATTGAGGGTTCTGGAAAAGCCATATTATTTATGGCAGGAGGTACAAAATTTACATTGAATGATGCATTATTCTCCCCGAAATCAACAAGAAACTTGTTGAGCTTTAAAGATATCCGAATGAACGGATACCATGTTGAAACAATGAATGAAGGGGGAGTTGAATATCTTTGCATTACCTCAAATGTTGCGGGAAATAAATGTGTTTTGGAGAAATTGCCAGCTTTATCATCGGGCTTATATTACACCCGCATTTATATTATTGAGACTTATGCTACAACAAAGTCACAGGCGAATGAAATGTTTAAACTTTGGCATGATAGACTTGGTCATCCTGGCTCGATAATGATGCGAAGAATTATTGAAAATTCTAGTGGACATCCGTTAAAAAATCAGAGGATATTGCAAACACGTGAATTGACATGTAACTCATGTTCTCAAGGGAAATTGATAATAAGACCATCACATACTAAAGTCTGGCATGAATCACCATTATTTTTAGAAAGGATTCATGGTGATATATGTGGACCTATTCATCCACCTTGTGGTCCATTCAGATATTTTATGGTGTTAATTGATGCTTCTAGTAGATGGTCTCACGTGAGTTTGTTATCCACTAGAAATGTGGCATTTGCTAAATTACTTGCCCAACTTATCAAATTAAGGGCTCAATTCCCAGATTATATTATCAAAAGGGTCAGACTGGACAATGCTGGAGAATTTACATCTCAAGCATTTAATGATTATTGTGAGGCAGTGGGAATTGATGTTGAACATCCTGTAGCACATGTTCACACTCAAAATGGTCTAGCAGAATCATTGATTAAACGATTGCAGCTTATAGCCAGACCATTGATAATGAGGACAAAACTGCCCACTTCAGTATGGGGACATGCTATTCTGCATGCAGATAATCTAATTCGCATAAGACCAAGTGCACACCATACATACTCGCCATTACAGTTGGCATCTGGTCGAGAACCAAATATTGCACACATAAGAATTTTTGGTTGTGCAGTGTATGTACCAATTGCTCCGCCCCAACGTACGAAAATGGGGCCTCAAAGAAGGTTGGGAATATATGTTGGATATGAATCTCCATCAATAATAAAATACCTTGAGCCAAAAACAGGTGATGTTTTTACAGCTTGGTTTGCTGATTGTCATTTTAATGAAGAATTATTTCCCCCTTTAGGTGGGAATGAAAAGTCAATTGAGAAAAACATTGAATGGAGAACATTATCACTGTCATATCTTGATCCTCCCACCAAACAAAGAGAGCAAGAAGTTCAAAAGATTATACATCTGCAGAATATTGCAAATCAATTGCCAGATGCATTTACTGATACAAAAAGGGTGACAAAATCACATGTTGCAGCTATAAATGCCCCTGCTCGGATTGAGATTCCAAAAGAAATGGCAAATGACGATGTGCCAAATGAATTAAAGGCACGATTGAAACGAGGAAGACCAGTGGGGTCTACAGATAAGAATCCTCGAAAGAAAAGAGAAATTCAAGATTCGAATTTGAAAAAGAATCAAGATGATGGAAAATTTTCAAAACGAAATGAAAATATTGAAATCTCCATCAATTACGTATATAATGGGAAGCTTTGGAAGCGTGATGAGATCATTGATGATGCTTTCGCATATATGGTATCACAAGAAATTGACAAAGAAGTTGAGGATCCTGAACCAAAATCTATAATAGAATGTCAGAAAAGACATGATTGGGAAAAGTGGAAAAACGCTATTCAAGCCGAATTAAATTCGCTTAATAAACGAAAGGTTTTTGGACCCATAACCATTATACCCAAAGACATAAAACCTACTGGGTACAGATGGGTTTTTGTCAGAAAAAGAAATGAGAAAAATGAGATCACAAGATATAAAGCTCGCCTTGTAGCACAGGGATTTTCCCAGAGGCCTGGGATCGATTATGATGAAACATATTCCCCTGTTATGGATGCGATTACTTTCAGATACTTGATTAGTTTGGCCATCCATGAAAATCTTGAGATGCGTCTTATGGATGTTGTGACTGCTTACTTATATGGATCACTAGACGCTGACATTTATATAAAAATTCCAGAAGGAATTAGAATGCCCGAAGCACTAAAGTCCAAACCTAAAGAGTTATGTGCGATAAAACTGGAAAGATCATTGTATGGCTTGAAACAATCCGGGCGTATGTGGTATAATTGTTTGAGTGAACAATTACTGAAACGTGGGTACATAAATAATCAAATATGCCCGTGTGTTTTTATAAAAAGATCACAAGATGGAGTTGTGATAATTGCTGTCTATGTCGATGATTTTAATATTATTGGGACTACAAATGAAATTCAAGAAGCAGTCACTTTACTAAAAGGCGAGTTTGAAATGAAAGACCTCGGGCAGACCAAATATTGTCTCGGCTTGCAAATAGAATGGGTCCAAAATGGGATATTTATCCATCAATCTAATTAGACTAAAGAATTCTGAAACGATTCAATATGGACAAGGCAAATCCACTTAGTACCCAAATGGTCAATCGAACATTAGATGTTGAAAAGGATCCATTTCGACCTTGTGATGAAAATGAAGAAATACTTGGTCCTGAAATACCATATATGAGTGCAATAGGGGCTCTTATGTATCTTGCAAATTGCACCAGACCAGATATATCTTTTGCTACCAACTTGTTGGCGAGATATAACTCGGCACCTACAAGAAGGCATTGGAATGGAATTAAGCATATATTCCGTTATCTCCAAGGGACAATCGATTTGGGACTGTTTTACTCTAACGATAAAAAACATGAAATAGTCGGTTTTGCAGATGCAGGATATCTCTCAGATCCCTATAAAGCAAGATCTCAAACTGGATACGTTTTTACGATTTGCGGGACTGCATTTTCTTGGCGTTCCCAAAAACAAACGTTAGTTGCGACGTCTTCAAATCATGCTGAGATCATTGCACTTCATGAAGCAACTAGGGAAAGCATCTGGCTCAGAAACATGACTCAACATATTCAACAAGCCAGTGGACTATCGAACAATAATGACCCGACGGTGATATATGAAGACAATGCAGCATGTGTCGCTCAAACAAAAGAAGGATACATTAAGAGTGACAGAACTAAACATATCCCACCAAAGTTATTCCTATATGCGCAAGAGCTTGAACGAAACAAACAAATCAAAGTTCAATACATCTGATCAAGCGATAATGCAGCAGATTTGTTTACGAAGGCGCTTCCGACGACAATATTTCGAAAGCACGTGCACAATATTGGGATGAGGCATCTTCGGGATTTGCACGGATGATAATTCTAGGGGGAGTATGTGCGGCTGTACTCTTTTTCCCTTATCTAGATTTTTTTCCCACAAGGTTTCTCCAGATAAGGTTTTTAACGAGGCAGCATAAACGCACATTTAATAGTGGTAATTTCAAGGGGGAGTATTATAAATAGTGGAATCTACCACTAGTCATTTATATTATTATATTAGAGTTCTTAAACTGTGTGCCAAACTTAGCCTATAAAAGGCAAGTGATATATTGCAAAGTGATGTACGAAAAAGAAGGAGAAAGAAAGAGAGAAAAGCTTGTAATAATTTTGATCCGGTTTTTACATTGTGTTCTTTATATTCCCTGTATTTTATAACAATAAACACTTTATTTTCTAATAATAGCACAAATTGTGAAAATTCACAATTAATTAAAAATTATGCTATTCTTAATATATAAAAATCCATAATAACTAAAATTTTATATTTAATAAAATTTAGATATAAATAAAAAAATTTCGGAATCAAAATCGGACATAAATTCCATTTACTATTGAAAACCGAAGATTTTATTATAATCTGTACTATTCTCGATTATGAATTTTTACCTTAATCTTGAAATACTTTACTTATTATCTATACTCGATTAATTATTCTTACTAATTTACCTTTTAACTTTTTACCGTAGTAATTAACTTTTACTGTGGTAAATAAATTTTACTGCAGTTCATAAATTTTTACTGTGGTAAATAACTTTTACTGACTTACTAAAATATGGGATATTACAATCTACCCCCATTAAAACTATTTCCGCCCTCGGAAATATTTAAATTGGGATACATACTCAATGAGTATATATCATAACTTATACTTAATATTAACTTTTCGCTCCCATATGCACTTATAATTGATACGTGAAAAAATTACACATACACCCAACTCGGGTGTTAAAGTTAAATGATAAAATACTTATTCGTTCTGGAATTTTGAACGAATATTTATACAAAAATGCAACTTACTTCAAAATGACACTTTGCCTTCAACATGGCACTTTGCATGCGATTTACCCACTACCCGGGGCCCTTCGGGTGCGAAACATCTACATACGTATACTCACAATGTCAATATCACTTGCAAAAATGTTAGTAGTCCTACTTTACTGAACTTGCTTCTATATCGGAAAATCTTCTGATCAAGCACTATCATCAGTACTCAACTTCAATATATCTTCAAGAACTGACTTGAAATTTCCGCACTGCTGTAGATTAACTTACCCAATTTTTAATCATTCCATATATTTACTCATGAGTAACTTATCTTATATCCAATAATACCATCCGACAATAGTCAACTTCACAATAATTCATCTTTCAATTATGGACGACATCTCACATCTGCTTTTGTAACAATAAATGAGTACTGATTGCGTGTTCTGAGACGCATAATGACATCAAAATTATATTTTAATGTAAGATCTTTATCTCTGCAAGCTTCCATCATACTCTTCGATCCTCTATAAACAAGTTCACTAACCCCTCCATCTTCTTCAGCAATGGTTCGAATAACCAATGGATCTGGCACTTTCAAATATACGCAAATTATATCCCTTCCTTCCACTAAATATCATAAAAAGAATTTATAAATCTCGAGTAGAAAGATTGAAAGTGCTAATGCTCCATGATGTTCCAAATGATATACAATGGTTGATTGAAGCAAAAGTCTGATTGTCTGGCGAATTCCCGAATTCTTATAAGAATCTGTCTGGAATGGGTAGAAGTCTTCTTGCCAAGAAACGTAGAGCAAAACGAATTGGCGGCTGCTATAAATGTGCTCGTCTAAATTGTGACACACGCTGCACTTTTTTAGGATTTGCGTCCAATAACCGTGAGGACAAAATATCTTTCATCAAACATGGCTTGAATAAGGAACCTTTGGATAAAACCATCCAACAAATTCTCGAGACACATCCCAATGGATATGTGCATCGAGAGCTTATGGCTTTATGGGTCTGTTTCAAAGATGAACAAAACCGCTAAAGTCTTGAAAACATTATTGCTAAGGACCCTGTTTGCAACAGCTGTCTCTGATAATTCCTTTATTAAAAGGTATATGATTTTTTTCTGATAATACAACTTATTTATTGCTCAACTGCTTGTTTGTCTGTTGCTACTATCAGAGTATAAGCAATATAATGCTCCTTTTTCTTTCTTTAAAGAATCGCTCCTTTCTCCACTTCGAGTATCTCTCTACTCTAAATGGAGATTGTTGAATCCTCTCAATTTACAAAAGTTCTTCCTTCTATAAGAACTATTTGTGTTATTGGAGAATCCAAACTTGTACCTTTTTCTCAAAATATTGATATTGTATCCCAACTCGTCCGAGAATTGGGAAAACACAAAATCAATTTACTATATGGAGGAAGTAGCCTCACCTTCTTTAAGATGCTGGCTGGAAAATTCTTTGATATTGAAGTGAAAAGTGTTCTCCCTTTTCACAGAGCTCCTTCTCAAGTACTCAAAGATTCAACTCGTCTGATGCGATCAAACTCTATTTATGATTGCACGATGTATATGTTGAACCATAGTGATGCTTTCATCGTACTTCTTGGTGGATATGGAACTTTAATGACCATGTTTACTATTACTTCTTGGGCTGACATGAAACTTCATAACAAGCCCATTGGTCTATTAAATTCCCATCACCTGTTTAATGGCTTTCTTGGCTTTCTTGATGAAAGTGTCTTTCAAACTTTTATCTTTGCTTCTACTAGAGATATCATTAAATGTGCAGATACTGCTGTTGGACTTATCAAAAATCTTCAAGAGAATGTCTCTCAAGATTCTGTGGAAACTTCCGGGATCAAGCAGAAACATATTTCTGAGATAATAGATTTATCTTTATAAACCTTGATCCCGAATATGGTTGGCAGAGTTAAGGGGTATTAGACCCTTGAGACGCACCCTTCTTATATATATATATATATTGTATTAGTTGAGAATTCACTTTTACTTTATCTGTACTTAGTGTTGTACTTAGTACATTTGGTTTGCTATTTCTGATAAATTTGTAATAGCTTCTTTTGTAGTTGTGAAATCCTCAACAGTGTGTGTTTGAATAAAACTTGTATCCTTTCGGATCTTTCTGATATTGACGAATATAAATGGTACTTTATTCGTACTTGTCTTATTAAACATACTATCCAATTCTTTTGAGATTTAACTGATACTCTCAATATTGGAATGTGAAAACTTGAATAACTGATGTTTATTTAACTTCTAGGTAAAATCGGATTAGTGACTCTTATTTCAAGTCTTCATAATTTACCCAGCTAATTATCTATTATAAGAAAATAAAAATCATGAACATTGATCTTTATAATTATCTGGCCTTGTGACTCTTATTTCAAGTCGCCATGATAGTAATTGTCTTTACTTATATCTTTAAACTTTGTCTTATTGACTACTGAAATATACTATGTAGGACTAATCCCACCACTACTGATAACTTTATCATGAACATTGCCAAATAAAATTCTTGGTAAGATACTTTCATTCTGAATCTAAAGATTGACTTCTTTCTTAAACTGTATTCTTTACGGTTCAGTCTCAAGCCTCCATAGTATATCCAGACTTATGGTTCTTATTTCAAACCTCCATGATAAACCCGGAATTATAGCTCTTATACACTGAAAAAAACCGTTACTTCTGATCTTTAACTTATGTACATCGTACATACTCAAAATATATCAATTTTCTAGAGTCAGAATTCAACTTTAATCTGATATGTATTAAAACTTATAATTACTGAATTCTTGAAAAGCACAATTTCTTGAAAAGTTCACAACTCGATAAACTTGAATTCTGAATATAATTTTAATTTCAAATATGAGGACATATCTGATGATTCGGATATGAGGACATATCTAATATTAATATGAGTCTTTGATACTGATCTGAGCATTTATTTTGATTTATAAGGTTCGGTTAAATGAATCCTATTGCGCATAGACTTAGTAATTTGCATATATTTAAAAAATAAAATTTTGCAAAAACTTTAACAGCACTTACCTGGTAGTCGAAGAGGTGTGAGCGTGGTGTGATCTATTTTTCTGAAAACTCTCTTTCCAAAACTTAACCTTTTAGTACATAGAGCCTTTAAACTTTAGCTCTGATACCAACTGTAACACCCCGCTTTATCAGAGTAAATTTTTTGAACATTACTTCACAAATCTTTATAAATTTTAACTCAGGATGCTACTAAAAACTTATTTTCTCAATATTCTCAAACCAAATAAATCAATATAAATGAAACCTATTTTAATTATCAAACATGTATGAAATTTAACTTAATAAATCTTGTAAATCTAAAAATAATTTCACACATGTTTAATATCTGAAAGACGTAGCGGAAAATCTTATAAGCATGGTACAAACCGAAACCTTATTAAAAGTTCATAATTTATCAAATGAACCAAATTCTTGATTCACACCACCACAGCTGATCTCACACCTTCACTCCAACTCTGTTACCTAAAACTGATAATAGTGGGGCATGAATACTAATCCACTGTACTCCGCAAAAACTCATACTAAAGTAAACATCAATAATAATATCAATATCATAATTCTTGGTATGTAACTTGAACTTGAACTTTGCTTTGCAACTACCTTACTGTCGGTTCTCACGTGATCACCTTTTCGGGGTCGCCTGCCTAAAACTCAGTCTTGACTGAGCGAGTCTAATCTGAACTTAGGATGTCTAATAAAGGACTAGGTCCTCCACCCCAAGTACTTAGGATGTCTAATAATGGACTAAGTCCTCCACCCCAAGTAATAACTTAAATACATACCTTGAATATGATAATAGCTATTATACTCAATGTAATACCCAGGCTGGGTTCCCACCTTTTCTTCTTGAAAACTTTTGAAAATTGTAAGTGTTGTACTGGTAGTTGTATCTGCAACTACGTAAAAATATAAACAAATATACTAAGTGCTATGCTCATAATATTCTCAATAGGACATTTAGGTTCTTAACTTTAATTGATTATCCGAATCTTAAAGAGATTAAAACTTTATATAGCTCGAATGAACATTAATTCATCGAACAACTTAACTTCTCAATCTTTTACTCAAGGCCATCAAATTTTACTCATATAAATCATGTCTTTAAGACAATGGTTTATCAATTTGTACTTACATAACTTGTAAGTGAAAATAACTAAATTAACTTGAACATGAAACTCAATTCCTCCTACATAAACTCAAATATACTTAACTTTTACCAACACAATACATGAATCATAAACTTGTCTTAACTTGCTTGGAATGAAAATTATAACTAAATTCTCATACAAATCATAACATTCCATCATGATAATAATATGCAAGACATGAAACAAGTTATATAAAATTGTGTTCTCAACATATCACTTCACTTATTACTTGATAATATGAAAATTTCATATCAATTACTAAAACATCAACATGAGATAATTACTAAAACATCTCATCAAAATTTAAAATATGAAATTCACTTTACATGCTAAACTTGAAACAATGCATAAAATTACATTTTTACATATTAAAACTTAATCACTTGAAAATATGAAAATTCCACATCAATTATTCTTAGAACTTTGACATGAAACATATCATATATATATATAACATCCAAACTTGGTCATTTTACTCATGAAAGTTTACCATAAAAACTTTTCTTTAAAATAATATTCATACCTTGAGATATATTATTTCAAAGTTGAAAATATAACAAAATATTCAAATTGCTAGCATACTTGTCTTTAAAAAAAATCTATTTCTCATGCTAAAATTATCTAAAAATTCTAAAACTTTAAATCATAAGTCTCAACTAAATTAAGAAATATCCAGTAAATTTTCTCATAAAAATAATAACCATAAAGTGAGATATGAATTTCCAAATAATGCTTCTCTTGTTGAAATTCGAGATTTACTCACTTATGTTCATTATTTTCTATAGCATGCTAAACAAGTCTAATAAATATAAAATTTAAACTGAAAGTTCTTAACTAATATATAAATTGACCATAAAATTTCCAACTCAAAATAATATCAATAGATAGGGTAATTGCATATGACAAGTCATCATTACTACACAGATTTTTCACTGGACAGCACCTTAATCAATGATTTTTATAAAATTCATTTTAAATTGAATTAATCTAAAAATTTCAAGTATTAATCTCAACATAACAACTTTGCTAAGAAACCAGATGGTTGGTTCCCTTATGGAACCAACCATCTGGTTTCATAGAAGAACTGCTCAACATAATGATGATCTTATACAATAATTTTCTTAATTTCCAGAATTTAATAGCTTGATAAAAAACAAACAAAAATAGACAGCTGCAACATGAACTTTAAATAATCTTACTTTATAATCTTAAATATATTTATATATATATATATAATTTATAATTTCTAACATGATAACATATCAAAAATACATATAAACACTTATAATTCTTAGCTATACTTGATGATATTAAAGTTTGAAGACATACCTCTTCTACTCTTAAGCAGTGTTCTAGAAGTAGCTAGGCGCTCGCTAGGCGCCCGATCAGCGCCTAGCGCCTAGAGCGCCTAGTCGGGGTCTAGGCGGGGCCTAGAAATTATAATAAATATATTATTTTTATTTATTTTTACAATTTCACTAATGAAATTATAACTTATAATTAATAAATCCATTCACCTATGTCCCAATAATATTATTAATATTATATTATAAAACAAACTCTAAGTCAAAATAACTACATAACCACAATATAACTTCTTCTCATTGTAATTTTATCAAACACATTATCTACATGTTATTTTTAAACATTACACAACATAAGACAATTATAAAAACCAACTAAACACTAAATTTCACTAATCATTAACTAATTAAATTAACACATATAATAATAATAATACAATAAAACACATGAATAACAAAATAAGAAATAAATAAATATATATGTGTAAATAAAAAAAATTGTAAAAGCCGCCTAGAACCCGCCTCAGCCGTCTAGAATCCGCCTCAGCCGCCTAGTCTCGCCGAAACCGCGTAGCCGCCGTGACCGCCGAGGCCGCCTAGCTCCGCCTAGGCCCGACTAGCCCGCCTGGCCGATTTTTATGGCCGATTTTAGCAAATCGTAGGCGGCGCACCGCCGCCTAGCGCCTAGGCGCCGCCTAGGCGGCCGCCTAGGCCGACTTTTCGAACAGTGCTCTTAAGAAAAGAAACTTGCTCCAAGCACTTCTCGAAATTGCTCGGTTTCTCTCTTAAATACTCGATTCTCACTATTTTCTCTTATAACATAAATTCTGAATTTTTGAGGTGTAATACTAACATTTCAAAATGCTCCTATTTATAGGAAAATTTTAGTGGACAAGTATCTCCAAATTTCAATTTAATATCATTTAAATATTAATTTCTACAACAAATATGCTAAATAATGTCCCACTCTAAATTTTTAATATAGTTGACTAATATTATTAAATTTTTCAGCTTAACAATTTAATAAAATATCATATAAATGAGTCATCATTAATATAAAAATCAAGATGCTTCAAATGATGAAGATTCTACAAAATAAAATAATTTCCACAATTTATTTTTATTTTTCTTTTTAATTTCGAATTTTCTAATAAAATCAGAAAATAATTTAAAAAAAATTATTTTTAACTTATATTAGTATCTCTCATAATATATAAATCATTTACAAATGATTTAATGAGGAAAAACATGCTTAAAAATAACATAAACACTTTATTTTCTAATAATAGCATAAATTGTGAAAATTCACAATTAATTAAAAATTATGCTATTCTTAATCTCTAAAAATCCCTAATAACTAAAATTTTGTATTTAATAAAATTTAGATATAAATAATAAAATTTTTGGAATCAAAATCGGACTTAAATTCCATTTACTATTGAAAATCAAAGATTTTATTATAATCTTTACTATTCTCGATTATGAATTTTTACCTTAATCTATAAATACTTTACTTATTATCTATACTCGATTAATTACTCTTACTGGTTTACCTTTTAACTTTTTACTGCAGTAATTAACTTTTACTACGGTAAATAAATTTTACTGCGGTAAATAACTTTTACTGACTTACTAAAATATGGGATATTACACGCGACATTTTTTCGCAGAAGGTTGGGCGCTGGAAGTTTTTTGTTCGTCGCGGCCACGGTGAAGAAAGGGGTCGCGGTCGCGGCGAAGAAAACTGGGTTGCACTGCACGACTTTACAATTTTTGCTCGTTCGGGTTCGTTTGAACTATTTTCTTGAAAACCTGTCCTTCCAAAGCTTATGACATGCACACCAAAAACGTGATTTGCGCGACTTTGCTGTTTGAGCCCGTTCAGACTCGTTCGAGCTTGAAATTGAGTTCCGCTTCTTCTTATATGTCGCCAACGAATCCATCTTCACAATCATGATTGCCGATCAATTTTTGAGCAAAATCCATTCCTCACGGGGCTTCCGACCTGCACACCAAAAATAAAATAAAACCCAAAAAACACACGAGAAATAATAGAAATACCAAAATAGAGCAAACCACGAAATAAACTACAAAACGAACAAAAAAACCAACTAAAAGACCTAATATGGGGTAAAAGAAAGGCAAAACGAAAACAAAAAATGCAACAAAAATGGGACAAACAGCCTTAATGCAACAATGAAAGTCAATTATACATATTAGGTGGACCACAACTCTCTGGCGAAAATCGTACCATCTTTCTTCAAAGTTATCCATACTTAATGCAACCACAAAGAGAAAAAGTTAACTTTAAAGAAGGTATTGTTTTTTTTAAATTCATACTAGAACAACATAAAACAAAAATAATGACTAGAAGACATGATGTTGATAGAATGCAACATTCTTATCTAATAAGCATACATACTATGTGCAAGTCTTTTCTGGATTTATTCGATATCCCATCTCGAAATATCCAACGACTTGGAACTGTATTTAAGATCACAACTTTCAAGATATGTTCCATAATCACCATCTCTATGCGCAACCATATCTTATAGCTATAAGTGATCTAGGGACTTTATCTTAAGTGCAAATATATGATAATGCTTACTCTTAAAATAAAGTAATTATTATTAATTATAATTCCAATAGATTGTATTTACAAGTAGAATACGTCCAATCAGATTGGAACGCTGGGTATACTACTCTAACAATCTCCCACTTGCCCTAATTCCAATCACTCATGTATCTTAGACCCATCTTTTCAAGATGTCCTTCGAACACTTTCTGTGATAAAGGCTTAGTTAGGGGGTCTGCTATATTTTCTGCTGAGTCGACTCGATCCATTACGACGTCACCTCTACCAATGATTTCTCTAATCAAAGGGTATCGTCTCATAATGTGTTTGGATCTTTGATGAGATCTTGGTTCCTTTGCTTGCGCAATAGCCCCATTGTTATCACAATAAATCGTTATTGGATCAACAACAGATGGTACAATACCCAACCCTTGGATGAAGTTCCTTATCCAAACAGCTTCTTTTGCAGCATCAAATGCAGCAATATATTCAGCCTCTATTGTAGAATCAACAATAGTTTCTTGCTTGGAACTTTTTCAACTAACTGCTGCTCCATTCAGAGTGAATAAGTATCCAGACATGGATTTATAGTCGTCTTTATCAGACTGAAAACCAGAATCTGTAAAGCCTTCTAGTTTTAATTCTCTATTGCCATATACCATAAAGATATCCTTAGTCCTTCGTTAGTACTTAAGAATCATTTTAACGGCTTTCCAGTGTTCTTCACCTGGATTAGACTGATATCTACTCGTTACACTTAGTGCATGAGCAACATCAGGTCTTGTGCATAACATCGCATACATAATGCAACCAATAGCGGATGCATAAGGTATATGATTAATCCGTTCTCTTTCTTTAGGTGTCTTTGGAGACATCGTCTTAGAAAGAGAAACCCCATGACTCATTGGAATATATCCACGTTTGGATTCTTCCATACTAAACCTTTTTAGTACCTTATTTATGTACGTCAACTGGGATAGTCCGATCACCCTTTTAAATCTATCTCTATAGATTTTTATCCTTAGGATAAAAGATGCTTCTCCCAAATCTTTCATGGAGAATTGTTTAGACAACCATGTCCTTATTGACTGCAACATCCCTACATCATTCCCAACGAGTAAGATGTCATCAACATAGAGAACAACAAATGCAACTGAATTCCCACTAACCTTCTTATAAACACATGGTTCATCCGAATTCTGATGAAAGTCAAATGTTTTGATCGTTTCATCAAACCGAATGTTCCAACTCCTCGAAGCTTGTTTAAGTCCATAAATAGACCTTTGAATCTTACAAACCATTTGTTCGCTCCCACTGGATATAAAACCCTGCAGTTGTTTCATATAAATGTCTTTCTTAATGTTTCCATTAAGAAAAACAGTTTTTACATCCATTTGCCATATCTTGTAGTCATAATACGCAGCTATGGCTAGCAATATCCGAATAGATTTAAGCATTGCTACTGGTGAAAAAATTTTCTCATAATCAATTCTTTGTTTTTGAGTATAACCTTTAGCAACCAGTCTTGCTTTAAAAGTATTTACTTCTCCATCTCCACCACGTTTTCGTTTGTAACCTCATTTACAACCTATGGGTACTATACCCTGTGGTGGTTCAACCAAAGTCCATACTTTGTTTGAATACATTGAATCTATCTCGGATTGCATAGCTTCTTGCCATTTATCTGAGTCAATGTCCGTCATTGCCTCATCATATCTTATTGGATCATTATCCAAAAGGAGTCCCTCTTCATTGTTCTCTAACAATAGGTACAGCCTCTCAGGTGCCCTAGAAATCCTTTCAGATCTCCGAAGAGGTTGTGTTACAGATGGTCCAGTCTCTACTGGTATGTTATTTGTGGTACTTTGTGGAATTTCTTGTGGTTCTTAATTAAGTTCTACAACTCCGCTATTCTTTGAGAGAAACTCTTCCTCTAAGAAAACAGCATTACTCGAAACAAACACCTTTTGTTCAGAGGGGTCATTGAAATAGTATCCAATAGACTCTTTTGGATACCCCATAAATTTACATAAGATGGATCTCATATCCAACTTACCTCTCACTAACTGCTTTACATAAGCAGTACAACCCCATACTTTCAAATATTTGTACGAGGGTGTTTTGTCACACCATATCTCATAAGGTGTGCTGGGTACAGCTTTACTTGGCACTCTATTCAAAATATGTGTTGATGTTTCTAAGGCATAGCCCCAGAATGAAAGAGGTAAACTAGTGGAACTCATCATTGATCGAACCATGTCCAACAATGTTCGATTCCTCCTTTCTGAAACCCCATTGAGTTGTGGAGTTCCAGGAGGTGTCCACTGTGAAATAATCTCATTATCTCTTAAATAATCAAGAAACTCATTTGTCAAATATTCACCTCCTCGATCCGATCGAAGAACTTTAATACTACGACCAATTTGTTTCTCCACTTCACTTCTGAATTCTTTGAACTTTTCAAATACTTCAGATTTGTACCTTAATAGGTATACATAACCATACCTTGAATAATCATCAGTAAAGGTTACGAAATAGTGGTAGTTCCCCTTGGCACTAACATTTAGTGGTCCACATACATCTGTATGGATCAAATCCAATAGACCTTTAGCTCGCTCCACTTGTCCAACAAATGGTGGTTTAGTCATTTTACCTTTAAGACATGACTCACAAGTAGGCAACCTTTCCTCTCCCCTAAAGTCGGGTTTTGGTCCCAATTTGTGAATCCTCTTTTCAGATATATGACCTAATCTAGCATGCCAAATTGTGAATGAACTATGATTATTAAATTTCCTTTTATTTTGTTGAATGGTTAGGATGGGACTTTGTGGTGTAATGGTATATAAACCATTTGTTAAATTTCTGGAATATATAAAAGTTGTATCTTTGAAAATGGAACATTTTCCATTCTCAATTACGAACTTAAAACCTTCTCTATCCAATTCTGGAATAGAGATTATGTTTCTTATAATATCCGGAACATACAAACAATTTGTCAAACAAATTGTTACACCATCTCTTAAAGCTAGATAAACAGTCCCAATAGCTTTGGCAGCAACCCTTGCCCCATTGCCCATCCTTAGGATTGTTTCATCATTTTCTAGCTTATTACTTCTTGCCATCATTTGTAAATCTTTGCAAATATGTGAGCCACAACCGGTATCCAATACCCAAGAAGAATCGTTGACGGATAAGTTAACTTCAAAAAAATAAGTTCCTGAACTTTTCAGGTTTGCAAGATACTCCTTGCAGTTCCTCTTCCAATGCCCAATTTTACCACACTGATAACATTTATTGGGTTCAGTTAATATGTTTTGTTCAAGGATACTTGTGATTGGATTTTTAGCCATTTTAGTAGAGTGATCTACAAAACAAACGAAGCAGAAAATAATCAGACTATGGAATTTATATTCATTTAATATTAGGTCTTTAACATTAAATGTCTCCCACTATTTTAATTAAAACCCCATTTTAATTATGAAAATCAAATTTTCATAGTGGACTTGAAGTCTAATAAAATTATTTCATATCCCATTTTTATGAGTACTCATGAAACAATTATATCGGTAGTCAACTTTTTGACAATTGTATCACTATACAACCTTCAAGATGTTTTGCTCACTTTTCCTTATATACCTCAATTTTATGACTGTATATATTACTCAGTGTCAGATCAAACCCATCAAACATTCATGATAACGGCCCACTAGAATGTCCCACGACTCATGGTCAACACAGATAGGAATCCGTTTCACGAGTATCACTATACTTAGTAAGGATCACAGCTTTCGACACAAAACCACCCCACGACTCATGGTCGGTGATAAAGCATCATAGCATCTCATGTCGTCTACATTTGATGGAAGGCTTGGATTAATAAATTCCAACTTATTATTATCCGTTATTGATTTGATATAGAATTAATCAAATTAATTCTTTAGGGTTCTTTAGATCTCATTGATTACCATCTTTACGTTTATTTACCGCATTATTCATCGCATGAATCACAAGCACAAATAAACCTAACATACATCTAATGCATGCATACGGTGGGATGATCATGTCCTTTCCTATACGACCCATTCGAGCCAAAATGGGTCTATGCCTATGTACGTGATAAAATAAATAGAACTACTTCTATTACAATTTATTTTATCTACCCGTACAAGCACAGGCCTTCGAGATTACAACTTGTAAAATTACCCACACAGACGTGGGCCTTTTGCATCGAACGGTCTCCACCTTGATCTTATCTTTTAACGATACAAAAACTTAAAATTTTGCAAATCATAATTCAAGAGACTCGCAGGTCTCGATAAATTGCATCCGTTCAATCACATTGAATAAAATGCAATCATTCATCCATATTGAATAAAACATTCAAACATTCAATCATATTGAAAAATGCAACATTCAATCATGTTGAATAAAAGGCTCATGATCATCCCTAAGTTAAACCATTCATCACATGAATTAAAACATAAAAGTCTCATTCCACCTGACACGGCCCGTGTCGGAGGTCATGTCAATTGACACGGCCACTGCCACGCCCGTGTCAGAGATCGTGTCAAAATGCCGAGAGCAACTTTGAATAGCATTTTTAATCACTCCACCTGACACGGCCCGTGTCAGGGGTCGTGTCACCTGACACGGCATTTGACACGCCCGTGTCAGAGGTCATGTCAGCTCTCGGGCTTCTTAAAAAAAAATTGATTTTTTTTATTTTAATAATTAATATGTTTAGCACATAAACATTTAATTATCTTGTTTATCACATAAACATTATAATTATCTTGTTTATCACATAAACATTATAATTATCTTGTTTATCATATAAACATTAACAAATCAAAATCTGTTTTTAAAGATGATAACCGTGGCTCTTATACCACTGTTGGGTTCGCCTATACCGTACGGGTTATACACAGCGAAAAATTATGTTTCAAAAATAAGTATTTATCATATAAATACTCAACTCATACATACATATAGTGAATTAACCGATCGTCATCACTTAAAAACATGTAATAATATAAATTTTGATTTGTTGTAAGTAATTTCGAAAATTACCTTAGTTCTTGAACTCCTTCAAAACCGATGATGATTGAGGATATCAATTCCCGGTTTGGTAACGTCAACTCCTTGATATTACTCGCTTTAGGAATCCAAACATCTTCCCTCTAATCGTATCCACATTTTGAAGTCCGGTTCCGACAATAGTTCCTTCACTAGTAGAAACTACTCGGTTTTTCAATAAGTATGGAATATATATATTTATAAGGAACTTTTCAAGAACTCTTTCTTGATATATCACTCAACTCTTTGAATGTATTTTTCTCTTGGAAGAACATAGTTCAAAACTTGGCAATTTATGTGCAAACATTTTGCACCTATTTATACTAAACATTTTAGCATAAAATAATCAATATTTGATAGTTATTTGATTTTAAATAAAATCAGATTTTATTTAAAAATTCATACCAAATATTGATTTTTAATTAATAATGTGGAGTGGTTTATGTAACACCCCGACTTACTACTATATCAGAGTACGCCATTTTCGCAAATTTTCTGAATAAATAAATAAAACACTTATTTTGCGAAAGCTGATTCGGGATGCTACCGTGAAAACTTAATTTTTGAAAACCGTTAAAATTTAAACTGATACATAAAACAAACGATCATAATGTCTTATCCGACTAACGTCGGAGCAAAGTCTGATACAAAGTACTTGAAAGTTTTAGCGGAAACAAAGCGTGGCTAATCATAAGTACAATAATCATAAATATCCTGAACAGCTCGCCCGCTCACTCCTCCTCATCGACCCTGCGACCTGAAAAACATGAAAGGTGTGGGGCGTGAGCACTAAAACACTTGTGCTCCGCAGAAACCCATACTAATGTAAACATTGAAAATAATAACAATATCATGAACTAAGCATATACAACTGAACTGAAACTGAAACTGATATCTGATAACCGGTCTGATCTCGCGACATAAGTC
>CACSLK010027801.1:2156-20590 GCA_902706635.1 Striga hermonthica
CTTTATCTCTCTCTTGATCCGAGCACTGACTTAAGCATCGGAGGCCCGATGCCGGGGCCACCCCCGGCGTTGGGTTCTGCAGGTACGGAGGCCGGTTCGAGTTGAAGGAGCTCGGGTGAATCTTATTCACTTCACAATGGACGACCGAGGCTCAGAAAGCTTTCGAGGAGTTACAGGGGGTACTCGCTAACTTACCGCTGTTGGCGAAGCCCGTGCAAGGGGAAAAATTGATACTCTACATATCCATTGGAGAGATTACTACCGAAATCGAATTGTACATCCAAAGCAGTCCCAGTAAGCTCGGTATTATTGCGCGAAGAAGGGGTAGCACAATTTTTGATATACTATGTCAGTCGAGTAATGCAAGGAGCCGAGTTGAGGTATTCAGAGATTGAGAAGTGCGCGTTAGCGGTAGTTGTAACAGTCAAGAAGTTAAGACCTTATTTTTTGCATCACAAAGTAAATGAGCGAACGAACATGCCTCGGGGGCAGACTCTCAGTCGACCTTCAGTCTCAGGTCGATTAGTTAAGTGGGCGGTCGAGCTCAGTGAGTATTCTATCGATGAAACATCCAGCAAGCGTGAAAGAAGTACAAATACTGATAGGTCGAATAGCGGGATTGAGTAGATTTATTTCTAAGGTCGCGGAGAAAAGTGGTCCATTATTTAAAACATTGAAGAAAAGCTCAAAATTCCAATGGACTACCGAGGCTCAGAAAGCTTTTGAGGAGTTACAGGGGGTACTCGCTAACTTACCACTGTTGGCGAAGCCCGTGCAAGGGGAAGAATTGATACTCTACATATCCATTGGAGAGATTACTACCGAAATCGAATTGTACATCCAAAACAGTCCCAGTAAGCTCGGTATTATTGTGCGAAGAAGGGGTAGCACAATTTTTGATATACTATGTCAGTCTAGTAATGCAAGGAGCCGAGTTGAGGTATTCATAGATTGAGAAGTGCGCGTTGGCGGTAGTTGTAACAGTCAGGAAGTTAAGACCTTACTTCTTGAATCACAAAGTAAAGGAGTGAACGAACATGCCTCTGGGGCAGACTCTCAGTCGACCTTCAGTCTCAGGTCGATTAGTCAAGTGGGCGGTCGAGCTCAGTGATTATTCTATCGAGTATGAGCTGAGGAGGGCGATCAAGGCTCAGGTCTTGGCTGATTGGTGGTTCTATTAGGAACGTCTACAATGTGCACATTCAAATCTATTGAATAATAAATCCTAACGCAGCGAAATCTATAGTTAGGACTAGGACTTACGGTTTAAAATTTTTTGTCGACTCTGAGATGTTTCTAATTTTCGTTGATAGAGATCGTCTGAACACCAAAGTCCAATGGGCAACTGGACTTGGCCTTTCTCGATTCTAATCGAGTCATCAAGGTGCTCCAATCGCTCATCAAGCCCATTGGATCATCTCGGACCTTCGGTAAGTTAATCGGACCACTCGGAAACCATCACGAACTTGAACCGGGGCTGCTGGATCCACCTGGGACAGACTGGACCGCTGCTGCAATGTTTGGATCGATCTGGAGATGCCGGGACCCATGCTGGGAGCTTCTGGACCGCTCTCCACGTCGCTGGGCCGTAGTGGAGCAATTTGGGCCGCGGACGCGCGCACATGGGCTAGAGAAGCCTGCTGTTGGGCCGTTGGAGACGGGCTGAAGAAGCTGGGCTCACGCGGGCTGAAGACGGGCTTCTCGCGGGCTGCTGTTGTGAGAGGGATTGGGCTGAAGAGCGGGCTGAAGCGCGGACTTTGCGCGGGTGAGAGAGATATCGGGCCAAGGGCTGTGAGTGCTGCGGACTGGGATGCGGGCCGCGCGCGGGCTGATGCGGGCTAAAAAGCCCGGGCGTCTGGAACAAAATAAAAATGGCTACACAGGGTTTCGAACCCCTGAGCTTGCGTTTGGAACAAAATAAACTGCGCCACACGTTCTCTTCTCTCCTGGGCTCGCGCGAACGATGATAAACTGGACCACTGCAAACTGGTATACGGGCTGCGACTGAGAACTACAAAAAAAATTCCGGCGAGTTGTCGGCGGTTGCCGGTGATCATGGGGTCGCCAGAAAACATATATACATAAAAAAGGCTCGATAAATATTGTACCCTAAAGCCTTCTAATGTATAACCTTTACACCTACCTCGAATAATCTTGGTGGGCGATTAATCGAAACTCCCTAACTCTCGAATATATGAAGAACACGATTTTCCTCTCCCTAGTAGGACCTTAAAATCAGATCTCACACGTATAGAGAAGAGGTTGGGACATGGTGTATTTATAGGCTACATTAGGGACCTTAAGGAGGTGCTAAATATGAGATTATCCCATTAGGCCTAGGAATCCTAATTCTACTCCAATACTAATTCAAAGTAGGAAGGAGATCTCCTACTAATCTAACTCTTCTAGAAGACTCCTTAGTCTCGTAACACTAGAGAAGATCATAGTAGGAATACCTTTCCTAATTAAATTAATAGTCATGGAATAAAATTAATTCCTAATTTAGGAAACCTGATCTTACTCCAATTAATAATATAATGTAGGAAATATATCTCTTACTAATCTTCATCTTCTAGAAGACTCCTTAGTCTCCTAATCCCAAGAGAAGATTCTAGTAGGAATATTATTTTCCTAATATTTTAATTAATATTGAATAAAATTAATTCCTATTTAATGGAATTAAATAATAAAACATTCTACTAGAGTAATATTATTGCTCTCCCCATTTAGCTCCAATTTATTCAATAAATTCGAACCTCCACTTGATTAAATATATTAATCCAATTGATCGATTTATCTTCCCATGTTCAAGATATAACGTCCGTTGATTAATTAAATTACTGACAAAATAATTAATCAACTTCTTATTCATTTCCGAAACTAGTACCACTCAGATCCTTAATCATTATGCCAGATAACACATCTGCCTGCAGGGCTTGACATCATATTCATTTCTGAGCTCATTTCGGGGACGTAATCAACCCAGCGCACTGGGACACAGTGACCGCAAATAATTTATAACGGCACATCATATAAACACACCTATTTACCAAAATACCGAGTATATCATCCTAGCAAAATAGGAATCACCTTTGATAAATCAAATAAATAAGTAATGAATACATATGCCCATTTTATATTATCTTACAGCTTTGTAGTACGCATCAATTACTGAAGGTCTAGATTACAACAACGATCAGTGAGTCTTATAATCTTATCCTTTCGTGGTCCTGTTCAACACCTATCATAAGTGCTAGTGTAATTCTCCAGTCAAAGACCAACTGAATCAAGAATACACTACAGTCTTTATCCAAGAGGGGTCTTACTGTCTGTCTAGACTGTGAACGAATAGTTTAATCTTACAAGGAACCGATAGGTGATCTTTCTGTTCGAAACACTTCGAACCACACCATCTCAATGTAAGACTAGGAGTATGATTGCATAAATAAATAAAGTGCAAGCATATGTACTTTGACCGAAACATGATGGCCAGATCGAAATGGAATTGCTAGAATCTGCAAAGCCGAGCTTTTACAGCATACCTTTAACAATCTCCCACTTATGCTTAATAAGCTCAGGGCTATTGCTAACCACAATTCTCTTACAATCTCAATTCTCAAAGAACTATTGTCCTTTCTGCCGTAAATCTAACTCTCAATCCTTTAACATGGCCCTCATCCGCTTTCACCGGAAAACTAATCCTAAAAGGATTTACCTGGTTGTCTACCGATGTAACTAAGCGACAAACATCCACCCTGTCACAGTCTTTTGCAACGGGCGTACTTTCTTTATGTGTCACTTGCTTTATGAACTAGTGATTCCTGTCTGTAACTGCACCAACTGTCATCACAATCAAATTGTGACCTGACCTGGCTAGACTAGGTTCCACATTTTTAGTTCAATGGCGAATCCAATCTCTACGTCGCTCGCCATTTGGGTAGGGACGTACTGAGTTCATAGTGGAATCCGTCAACGTATTACGGCTTGACATTCCTCTAATCTGCTTGGTTCCCACAAGTGAACACAAACCATAAGGTGATTTTTACTTGTTGTTCATGTCTGATTAGATATCATAATCCTTTGTAATCCATAGGTTGCTTCTGGTTTGTGTGGTAACCCTACATATTATACTAAGCCCTTTTATGGCGCTTGATCATATGTTCTACCATGAACCATTGCTTCCATCAAGGATTACTTTGATATTTATCAACTACTCTCTCAGTAATAAACATCAGGCCTCATTTATTGCATATACTAGGCTTCCAATTGCCATGCATGAGGACTGCCTATATATCATGCAAAAATAGAATGATCCTTACAATAGTTTGGACATGAAAATTAGGAAAATCGCAACATATCTTTCTTGTGATCCTCAATCTCAAGAATATCTGTTGATTCCGAATCTTTCATGTACCACTACTTGGATAACCATACCCTTGCTTCTGTCAACATTTTCACATTGTCTCCAGTGATCAAGATGTTGTCTACGCATAGTACAAAAATACCACCACGCTTCCATTGCGCCACACACAATGCTCATTTGGTGAATAATCAAATCCCCAATTCGAACTTATCAACCAAATGATCAGCCCACCACAGTCCTTTAAATGGACTTTGTCAGCCTACTGACTAAATGATCTTAGCCCTTTTCAATGAAAACTTCTGGGTGCTGCTCTGTTGATATTCCTACAAGACTTTCGGTTGAGGAAAATGTCTTGACAACCACTTTGCCTAACTCATAACTCATATGAATGGCATCAACTTTAATTTAGGCAACCGGTGAAATAATTAACTTATAATAGATTCCATTCTTTCTGAGTTCACCATTTCACAACAAGCCTTTCTATGTACAGACTTAAACACGACTACTGGTGAAAAAGCTATTTCATAATAGATCCCATTCTTTCTGAGTCTGCTATTTCACAACAAGTCTTGTACTAAAGTCTTCACTTATAGATTTCGTCCAATAGCAAGTTTGCTACTTGGTAATTCTATAAGAACCCAGATCTGATAAGAGTCCATGACCCTAAATCAAGAATCATTAAAACTTTACTAAGTTTCTGCATCATTGTCTTGGATCTCCTCATTGTATTACTAGGGATCGATTCAAGTTTACTAGAGACTATGTCCGAGACTTTCTCAAAACGTGAATGCCATGAACTTGTGATTAATACAGACTAAGTCCAACGACTCTCTTATTATCACGAATGGAGTTGTCTTGCAACCCTCCCACTACAACGAGGTTCCCTCTGCAAAGGTGTATAACACAAAATACGTGTTGCAGTTTTTTTTTTTGTGGTATTACATATGTAAACTTGGTAACAAAGGTGAACTTTTACCTTTATCTTTCCTTAAAACAATTCTACAAATGAACTTAGTGATTTATTACTTCGTATTCCTCTAAAAATCAGACATTCGCGCTAGCGAACATATTCTGACTTTTAGTACTATAATAATCCACTCATTTCTCGTTACTATGAAGTATCCCACAAATAGCCTAATTTCCGAACATCTTCCCAAACCTTTTAGTATCAACTTTCCAGCACGTGTGTTGAAATGCTCTGAATCCGAATATGTTCCTGACAAGGCCTAAGTCTTGCCAACAATTCATTCAGCGTAATGACTACTAAACTTAGATCGGATTATGTTCAGAACTTATCCTACTATTTGCACAACTCCAATACGAAAAAGCGAAATTCCTAATAACTCATCATTGACATAACCAATCTTCTAGAGAGACATTTTCCTTCGGTCTGTTGCACCGCCCTATTCCGATGAACCAGGTGAAACACATTGAGATCGAATCTCAACATCCAATAAATTTTTCTATAATTTTTCAAAAGGTATTAGTCACTACGATCTTAATCGTAATGCCACTGATACATTAGTATCGACATCGATCTATAACCGTCATTGTACTCCCTCAAAGTACTCAAGCTTATGGAATGTCACTTAATGTACCCTGTCTTGATTCTTAGAAGAAAATTATTCAAGACTACATTTTGTCCTAAAAACATAGAACTTCAAAAACGAATAAACTAATTTTAACATTTATTTGGCTTCTAAACCCACGACCTTATTTTTTTTTCAAGTGATAAAATTCATAGAAAAAACAAACACATAATTACAACCGGCTCACTAGCCGAATAAGGGAGGACTATACCCACGGGTAGCCTAGACCTAACACACAACAAAACCACAAAAACTAAAAAACCCTACTAATAAGGAATACATACTCCCCGCGGGAGAATTCACACTCCTAAAGGCGGAGAAAAAAACACTAACGCACACCAACAACACAACCAAACACACAAACAAACCTAACACTCAAACAAAATAAATCTAAAACAAAGAAATAAATACAACCCTCCCCCACCGGACGAGAAAGAAAAACTCCACCACATCCCAGACAAACACCCATCGCAAAACACCGAGAAAAACCACGAGATTCACGGCCCAAACACATCGAGTCCAGAAACTCCCCTAATGGGCTAACTAGACCCGGACCACAAAGCTCGATAGTGCCTCCCAGAACTCCACAGACCCGACCTAGGCCGGACCACTCCAAAGCCTCCTTCACGTGTACATCGAAGCCACCGCATTGTCGTTGCTGGAGGACCCCACCTTCCAAACACCATGGAAGACCGGGCAAGGAGAGGACCATAGCTAGACCGCCGCCATCGACCTCCGCAAGGACGCCCATAATGTTCGCCGGACCACCGCCGCAAAGCTCCACCCGCCTCACCTCTCCCGCCATGGCAATCGAACCTAGATTGGGACCCACTACCTTCAAAAGGTCATTTTTGTGATTTTAGCTACCAAGTATAATTCGTAGGTCTGATAGTTTTATCCATTCCCAAAGAACCCATGAGTTCAATGGCTATCCACCTTTGAATTCTACTAATACTAAAATCCCAAACACTAGATGCCAAATTAACGTAATGATTCATTTATTGAAGGATCTTTCTTCTTATTGGGTCTAGTCGACGTGTTACTTATTTCATCTACTACACTGTGATATATTTTGGTTTCTGAGTATATCGTCTACCCACATACCAAATGGATAAAACATCACGTTTTCATCCACACACAATTTAGAAACTGAACATGAGTTCTTTCTAAAACATGGCACGAAAAGACAATTTCTCAATAACCAAAAATTCTATTTAATAGATAACTCCCACTGCAATAGTTGCTACTTTTGTAGCTAGCCCATTCTAGATGGTAATCCAACCTTCACATGTCGATTGGTTCACTGAAACCTTTTTACATAATTAGTGGTTACGTATTTATATACCAGGCACTGATAGATAACACCACTTAAAATGTTTCGACTTCCCAGTGAATAAGATTTACCTTTCTTGTATTAAGGATAGGATAGTTTATCTTTCTATGTCTATTTCGCTTAAACCAGATACACATGCTATTCGGCTTGTATTCTTCAGCAAAACTAGACACTATCCAAGTTCTATTTCTAATCATGTTTGAACAAGTAAATTATCTTTGAGTATTACGGACAACGGATTGAAAAGACATTTTGAATTCCTGGGAACATGCAAACATAGTCTTTAATCAGTCAAGTGTTTTTGAATCATAAAATATTAATCCCTTCAAAATAACATTTGAATATATTCACCGGCACCTCACAACACCGAATCTCCGCAGGCCACGGAGTGTGGATGTCTACGGTTCAAACCGTCGCAAGAGGAGGGATAAATCCCATTAGCTTAACGTACTGCCAAGCAATACTTAACTAATAGTCGGTTGAACTTTTAGCCAGCGCAATTAACTTATGAAAGAATAAAAATGATCTTTTCCTTTGGGAATATCGTAATTATTTGCACTTTAAGTGTAACCCATTAATTGGTCCTAAGTTTACTACCAAAATTATACGCCCACCTTTGGGTGACCTGTACGCTTTTGAAATAGCTCACTATATCCATCTCGAAGGAGATTTGTCCTTGTGAACTGTGAAATAAAACGTCCTTTGGGCTCGATTTAAATCACTTCACTGACAAACCTATAATGGAGGCCTTGGATGTTATTTATTTCAACCCATTAAACACTTAATATAATTTTTAATTTAAAGGGATTTTCCTAAACATGCTCCTAATAATTCAATTTGCACATAGAGCAATTAAATCACATAAGGACATGCATGATTAATAGGCAATAATAAACGAGGAACTAAGATCCAACTATCATGGCCATTTTATCATTCTCCAATCTTTCGGGATACGCAGTCTTGTCCTTGTTGAACTGGGTCTTCCGATTTAAGACTTGGAATTTCCTTTTTCGCCGTGACTCCCACTTTTCGTCTTGAACAAATCGTCATCGGGAAAGTCGCCATCGAGTCTTCTCCGTTGGCGTGTGCCTACTGCCGCCGTCGCCCGTACTTCTGTCGACCTGGGTCCGTGCGTATCCATCTGCAAACACCTTAACAATGCTCGTATCTGACAACAAGCTGCCTACGAGTATGTCTGCATTTGCACAGTACCACGTATCCCATCAACTACGGGTTCGCGGGGTAGCCTACCTCGTCTCGTCGAGAGATGTCTGCGCTTACCGGGTCCAACGAACAATTACGTATTATCAATTACATCATTGATCCTATGGCCCACGTAGAGGTCGTACATGAATGATCTAGTAAAGCATTTAGACTATGCGGTGTCCCACCGCGCGAATAAAAATTATTACAAACATTCACCAACCCAAAAAATCCTCGACATGTCCGAGGCTTTTAAAATGACATACATGAATTAAAAAACAAACACACATGCGAGCCATAATAGTTAGATTCAAGAATACCTGCAAACACACTTATTTGCAATTCTAAACTATTATGCACTGCTCTGTACACAATTAATTCACATATATCACGCAAGTCCTAATTCGAATAGTGAACAAAGTCGAATTAGCCTGGTCTCTGATACCAGTTTCTGGGTTCTATTAGGAACTTCGACAATGTACACATTCAAATCTATTGAATAATAAATCCTAACGCAGTGGAATCTATAGTTCGGATTAGGACTTACGGTTTAAAAATTTTTGCCGACTCTAAGACGTTTTTGATTTTCGTTGATGGAGATCGTCTGAACACCAAAGTCCAATGGGCATCTGAACTTGGCCTTTCTCAATTCTAATCAAGTCATCAAGGTGCTCCAATCCCTCATCAAGCTCATTGGATCGTCTCGGACCTTCGGTAAGTTAATCGGACCACTGGAACCATCATGAACTCGAACCGGGGCTGCTGGATCCACCTGGAACAAACTGGACTGCTGCTGCAATGTTTGGACTGGTCTGGAGATGCTTGGGCCCGAGCTGGGAGCCTCTGGACCGCTCTCCACGTCGCTGGGCTGCACTGGAGCAATTTGGGCTGCTTGGGCCGTTGGAGACGGGCTGGAGAAGCTGGCTCATGTGGGCTGAAGACGACCTTCTCGCGGGCTGCTACTGTGAGAGGGATCGGGCTTTGCGCGGGCTGGCAGGTGAGAGATATATCGAGCCAAGGGCTGTGAGTGCTGCGGACTGGGACGCGGGCCTAAGCAGGACGCGCGTAGCGCGGAGTTGGCGAGCGCGCGTGCGGAAAGGTCGCGCGCGGGGGAGGCACGCACAGCGGACGAGGCCTCATGCCTCGAGGCATGTGGAAAGGTGGGGCAGCACGCGCGCAAAGGAGAAGCCGGGAGCGAAGGCGTGCGCGACACGCCTGATGGGGAAGGACGCGCGGGGCGCAAAGCCGCAGTCCTTGAGGAATGCGGTATGGCGGGCGGACACGCGCACGAGGGCGGCGCGACAGGCGCTAGCATGCACAGCACACCGGGTGACAAGGCACGCGCGAAAGGTGGTGCCCTAGTCCTCGGGGACTAGGGCGAAGGCACGCGGGCGGTGCGTGAGGCGGCCGAACGCGTGAGAGAGCAAGAGAGAGAATTACTTGAAGTGCACACCAAGAGATTTAGTTTCCATCTTACATTATAATTAGGATTTCTAATATCTTATTGCTTTATTAGTTCCCTAGGTAGATTAGGCTTAGACATAATTTGTGCCTATATAAAGGCCCCTCCCCTATGTTATTTAGATCATTCAGTTTATCAATAAAAATCCGAACTTCTGTTCAAACACTTTGTCTTAGATTTCTTTTAGATCTCTATTGCAATTTTATTCGTTTCAATAGGCGCGGTTGTGGCTAGAGAAACACCTATCGGTGATTCAAGTCGCGGGTTCGTGGATTATCGACAATCGGAACACACGATCTTCATCATTGGTGCTCTCGTTGAGAGGTGTTAGATCGTGTGTTTTTCTTCTACCCATTCCCTTCTTTTTTCTTTTCTCTTTTTTGTTTCCCCTATCAAATAAAAAAATAAAAAATATATCATCTTCATCACGAGTCCTCGAAGCAAAGAGTGTAGGGAAGAAAAGAAAGCAATGACCAATAAAGAGATGAAAGACAAGATCAATAATCTCGACATCCAGATGGGAAGCCTGAGCAAAGTTATGGAGGGAAGACTTGGATCGCTCGACGAAGACCAAGGCAACACTAACGCCGCCGTGGCACGACTCGGGCAGCGCCTAGAAGAGGTAATGCGGGCGTTCCAGCAGCAACCACCACGACAACACGACGTCCTCCCGAGGCGCGAACACCGCCGACGCGCCGAGCACGACGAGCGCACGCCATCACCACGGCAAGAGGAGCGGCGCGCGCACGAGCAGCGCGACGGGGAACGAAGACGCGGTGACTACGAGCACGAGGACGAGTTCAATCAGCGATCGCAGGCATCCAACTACCGAGATCGGCCGAGGCCCGACAAGCCCAGAATTGTGATGTCCACATTCACGGGTAGTGTAATGCCCCGTTTAATTGTGAAATATTTGTGATTATTTGTTTATTTATTTATTTCATTAATATTATTATTAGTGTTATGTTACTATTAAATGCCTAATTATTATTATTATTATTATTATTATTATTATTATTATTATTATTATTATTATTATTATTATTATTATTATTAAATGTCTAAATTGCCTAAGTTTGATTATGTGATTAAATGTTTATTCTTAATAAATATTAGTTGTGTGTATTATATATATTTATATCCCATTTTTAATTTTAATTATCTTCGTGTCGGGCATCGATTATTTATTATTGTAGAACCGAGCGTTTAATTTCGCAAATATTAAACCGTAAACCAAGGCCTGAGCCCGTAAACCCGCACCACCCTTAATTCTACAAACATTAGTGTGGCATGAATTATTTTACCATTCATGACCTTATTTAATTGGATTTATTGAGATTCATGTGCCAACTATGTCTTTCAAAATTTTGTATTATTATATATTACCCAAATTGATTCCCATTAAAATCTTTCTTGGAATTCCCATTAAAATCTCTTCCAAGAAAGGGCTCTCGTATTCTATGCACACACGATTTCATTCTTTTTTTTATCAGACCAAATCGCCTCCATCTCTCTCTTGGCTCAATCGCAAGCAGGTAGCAGAAGAAGCAAATTTCTCAATCTCTTCGTCCCTCTCTCTCGTTCGCTATAAAAAAAAATATAAAAAAAATCTGCTAGCAATCGTTTTAGCAGAATCCAATCCCTCCTTCTTCTTCTTCTCGCGTGAACGTTCCCATCTCTCGTCTTTTTCCTCGCATCATCATCATCCATCCCAGCAGACCTGCCATCACCTTCACCATCGAAGCACCTCCGTGAGCTGCTGCCATCGCAAGGTTCCAACAGTGCCGCTGCACAAGAAGAATTCCTCCTCTGCTCGTGAACCAGTCTGACGAGTCCTACACCATCATCGTGCGGTAGTGTCCTGCTGCTTCCCGGCGAGGTTCTGCCATCATCACCTCCGTTGCTGTCCAACGAGCAGTCCCGGTAAGCATCCTCCAGTGACTCTTTTCTTCCGGCCACCATCCTCGTCGAGTGTCATCGAGTTCCGTCGGAGTTTTGAACGTCGCTGTCAGGTCCCATATATTGCTGCCCGGCCCCCGCTGATCACTTGCACCCCCATCGGTGAACGCTTTGCCTTCGAGCCCCCTCGGTGCATTCGTGAAGCCGTTTCAGCCCCGTTTTGATTCTTTCGTTCGAACGTGTCCCGAGAACGGTACCTAGGCCCGAACCCCGTCTCGTTTAATTTCGTGAATGGTGTTATTGTGATATATTACTTGCTAAGTTGCTGAATGTATATAAAATATGAGTCAATTACGTGCTTTGGATATGTTATTGTGTCGTATATTGAATTTATATGCGTTTTGGATATCAAAGTGATTGTCGTCACTTTGGTTTATTATCGAACTGAGTTCTGAGTAGTATTTTTCGTAGAAATCCTGGAGTTATAGGTACTTGGAATTGTTCTCAAGTTATTAGTTTTGGGTTGACGTCGTTTCGATGTGTATATGTCGAATTATGAATTTTCTAAACCGAGCATGCTGCTGAATCGTAATTAATTCATGATAAATCGTGGGATTGTCCGACGGCCATGAAATTTTATATGTGATGTCCTGTAATGATTTTGTAAGTCGTGTAAAAGTTTCAAGTCAAAACTCCATCTCTAGCTATTTTAATTAATTAAATCGGTTCCTGGTCAGAATTTTGTAAAATTCATTACAAATCGTACACTTGGATTTTTGAGCTAAAACTTTGAGGAGTATGTTATTTTGTGGTATTCTACGTTGTGTCAATATTTTGGATTAAAATTCAAAGTGTAGCTATATGAACTATTAAACGTCAGATTTTTGCACCGTTTTGCTTTAATTATATAAAAATTCTCCCAGATGAATTTAGGGCTGAAACTTGGTGAGGTAAAGTGTTTTTGTATGCCCTATGATGTGGTAAAGTTTCAGATTGATTGGTTGAGTCTAACTTTAGATTCTGAATTTTGTTTATTTTGTAGTCTTAATGCTCGGTTATCCATTGTCTAGGTTCGAGTTGGATTTGATTGATGTTGGCATAATTTATATGTATAACCTGAGGTATTTTGAGTTATGTTCAGGCCTAGTAGTCACTCCATTGTACCTAACTCGGTCAAGGAATTCACGAGTCACTTAGTCGATATAATTTCGACTAAGTATATGTGCCTTGTATGTTGTTTCGTATTGGATAGTCAGTTGATAGGCTATTATAATTGTTGTAGGTTCATCGAGCTGAACTTTTGTTATTTTTCCTTCAACCGTGTGTCTAGCTATATCTCGGTGTCCAGGTAGGTTATTCAAAATTTGTCTATGCCTTGAATGGTAATCGCTTTATTTATGTGGGTATGATCAATGTATGTGAGCATATAACCTTCAATGTGAGCTGTACCGGCCGTCGAACGGTTATCCCCGTAGCTATAGAATGTACCCCGCAAGGGTAATCTCCACGTTTGTCCTTTGATAAGGACCACGTCATCTGTAAGACCTTGGTAATGTGCCCTGGCCGGTGATGGATATCCTGTCCAAGCACTAGGTGCGTGCTGTGACGGTTGAGCCTCCTGTTGTTTGGGCACCCCATTTATGTTCGCTGAAAGGCATACGAGCAACAGTCTATTGTTATAGTTGTGCACATGAGAATACTTTGGTTAGAAGATGGGATGTTTATTGACTATGTTCATACAACGACCATGCCATTTAATTTCTCGTACTATATTATTGTTCATGTGCATAGTAGTGAGCACTACAGTTCACCGTGCTCACTCCCACCTGCTCTTCATGGATGCAGGCAGGTGTTGACTGACGAGACAGAGACGAGTGGTGTTGGTCTTTGACTGACCTCATTTAGTTTACTCCGCATGCTAGACTATTTATGTTTATTTATGCATTTACGACTTTGGATTTATGATTTATGACTTTGGAATCTTTAGAACTTTGGATTGGGAGATGTTCCCTTATAAATAATTTGGATGACCTTGGGATTTATGAAACTGTTGGATTTACGATTTATGATTTATGCAAGTATGAATTACGTTATATATTTGATTTAGTTAGAGTAGCGCCCTTGATTTATGTAAAGGTTTTGAAAAATTTTAAGTTGACCTTTTGAAAAGTCCTTGACTTTTGTCAAATAAAAGTGGGGCGTTACAGTTTGGTATCAGAGCCAGTCTGCGTTTCTGTAGACTGGTCAACGTGATTTATGTGCATTTTTGAATATATGGGTATACGTATTGACCACTCGTCTTCATCATGGCCCACCGCTTGAGGTATGTAAGTCATAAGTAATGTTGAGATTAATTATGAAATGAATTGTTTTATGTGCTATGTCTTGGGGCTTAGGAAAATCTATCCACCTTCGATTGGCTTGAACTCTAGTGTTTGTGGGTGAACTCTAGAAATTTATTGCCATGCTAAACTCTTTTCGGGCCATTTCTAATGTAGATCAATGGCTCTCCAAACCCTCAATAGCAATCAGCAGCAACCACCTTCCCCGCCTCCTCCTCCTCATCAGCTGCTACGGGTAGAGATCCCATTACCCAAGTTGTGATTAATTTCCGTAACATGCATCCTCCGGCGTTCTTCGGGGTTGAGGGCCCCGAAGCTGTGGCTGAATGGCTTCAGCAGCTGGAGAGTATCTTCGATCTGTTGTTCACCACCGATGTGGTGAAGACACGTTGTGCTTCGTTCGTGATGACCGGAGATGCTAGGACTTGGTGGAATGACTATTGGAGGCTTCGTCCTCGTGCTGAGAAGGATGCCTTGACTTGGGACCAGATGGTTACTATAGTCAAGGACAAGTATTACCCAGAGGCTCACCGTGCCCAGATGATGAAAGACTTCTGGGAGCTTAAACAGGGACCCCGTCCCGTGGATGTCTACGAGCGCGACTTCACCCGTATGTGCGTGTTTGCCCCGATGCTCGTAGATACCGACCAGAAGAAGACCTTCCGTTTCCGTGATGGTCTTCGCCCCGATCTTTGCTATACCCTGACTGGCCACAAAGCTCTGTCTTACTCCGAGATGGTCCGCCGAGCCACCGAGTTAGAGGTTTGCCAGAATGCCCAGAAGGCGGCTATTCCATCCTATTCACATGCACAGATGGTACCGCTAGTTACGGTTGTTGCGTCCGGATCTAGTTCAGGCAAGAGAAAGTTTGATTCCCAGCAGGATAACCGGAAAGGAAAGCGTGGAGCTCCAGACCGCCGTGACGTCCCACTTGCCGCCTAGGGTCAGCTTCCTAAATGTGCAAACTGTGGCCGACCCTACTCTGGGCAATGTCGATACACTCAGCGAGTCTGCTTCAACTGCCTCCGCCCTGGACATTTCATCAGTGCGTGCCCCAAGCCCCGGAGGCAGCCGCATCAGCAGCAACAACATCTTCCAGCGCCGCCTCAGCAACAGTAGGGTAAACCGTGGACTCGTGGAGTCGTGGCGACCTCATTTTATTTTCTTAGTTTTGTTTTCTTGGAAACTTTGCAAACCCTTGTTTATTTTTTCTTTCGCGTGTCAGACAGTTTTGAATTGTGTTTGAGACTCCTTTATTCTGCTTAATTTCAGTACTTGTGAATTTTGTTTGTCTTCTCTTCCTTTGCATGGAATGAGATTTCGGGTGGACTTAAACAGTTTAATTCTTTGATGATCCTTATCTATCCTCGTATGTTGAGAATCTTGTTTTGTGATGCCTCTAATTCAATATGAAGTTGGGGAGTCGAGAAGTGTTGTTCCACCTTAAAAGATTTTGAGAATCTTTTAAGGAGGGTAGCCGTGCCAGGTACAGGCACATCGCGAAGTGCAGAGCCGTCTTCGTTTTTTATATTCTTTTGTCGTAATCTTTAGAAGCTCATTTAGGACTGCCGGCACGGTTAGCTACTTGACCAAGAGCTGACGTGATGGCCGACACTGTTAGTCAGAAGAGTCGAGTGAGCTAAGCATTTCATTACCCGGTAGTGACCGCTATGATCGAGATTATTCCGAGCTGCGGAATCGATCCTCATTCCTTTTGGGAAGTTCTCCCGACCTCTATCGTTGTTTGTTCGATGGAGACTGTGTTGATTAGGGAAGGTGGTGAACTTGGAACTCGGTTTATGCTTTATAAAAAAATTGAAACCCTTGAAACTATTGAAGCTGTTCTATACCTGCATGATGGGGGAAATTGTTTTTTATTAAACCCCAAATTGTTGTCGTTCGAAATTTTTTGTAAAACCCGTGTTCCTTCCAGTTACCTTGGAAATGTTTACCTTTGATTTGGAGAAGTTCTTCTCAATACCTCGAACCCAAAGCCGGCCCTGGCCGGGTGTAGCCACGCGAAGTGGTGGCCGAGCACGCATGTCCGTGAGGCTAGTGCACAACCGACCGTTGACTCGCACGTGAGCCGCAGCCGCCATCACCGAACGCCAAACTCACCATGCCAGTGCGTACGGCCAAAACCTGATCTTGCAATGGTCTCTGAACAGGTACACACCCGCGTCCCAGCGCCCCGCTTATGCAGCGCCAGCGAGTGTGCCACCTCTCGGGGGACAGTGCATCGACCATACCGTTGATTATTTTTTAACCGTTCAACCAGTTTTTGTATCGTAATGTGTTGGGAAGACCTCTTGAACCTTGTCTTTTGAAACTTGAATCGAGAGCTCCAAGTTCCACCGAACTAATGCATGAATTCTCTAAATCACTTAATTCTTGATTAAGTGAGTTTTGTTGATTAGTGCTTAGCTATGAGAGGGATGTCCCTCGAGGCGACAGGAATTTGAGGTGTTTTATTGTCGAGCGGAGTCTCGAGTCTCGATTGGAGACTATGTAATCACCGTGGGATTGATGTTGGTATAAATGTCTTCCTGAAGGTCGCACCCTGAGGAGTGTGATTCGCTTCGGGAAGAAGAGAAGCTTTGGCCTTGCTATATCGGACTCTTTCAGTATCTCGCACGAGTCAAAGACTTGTCCTACCGGTTAGCTTTACCGCATGTGTTGTCGGAGTGTATGACCCCGAACACGTAGTGGACTTCGTCGAGTTGCAGGTCGAGTGAGGCCTTACCTATGAGTAGGTACCGGTGTTCGTACTGGACCGAAAGGTTCATCAGCCGAGGACCCGGGCAGTTGATCTTGTCGAGGTGCAATGGAACCAGCACGGTAATTCCGAGGCGACTGGGGAGACTGAAAACCGGATTAGGAGGAGATATCCGAACTTCATGTTTGATGTGGTATGTTAAAGTTTGGATGTTTTTAGTTTCGAATTCCGAGGACGGAATTCCTTTTAAGGTGGGTAGACTGTAATGCCCCATTTAATTGTGAAATATTTGTGATTATTTGTTTATTTATTTATTTCATTTATATTATTATTAGTGTTATGTTACTATTAAATGCCTAATTATTATTATTACTATTATTATTAAATGTCTAAATTGCCTAAATTTGATTATGTGATTAAATGTTTATTCTTAATAAATATTAGTTATGTGTATTATATATATTTATATCCCATTTTTAATTTTAATTATCTTTGTGTCGGTCATCGATTATTTATTATTGTAGAACCGAGCGTTTAATTTCGCAAATATTAAACCGTAAATCAAGGCCCGAGCCCGTAAACCCGCACCACCCTTGATTATACCAACATTAGTGTGGCATGAATTATTTTACTATTCATGACCTCATTTAATTGGATTTATTGAGATTCATGTGCCAACTATGTCTTTCAAAATTTAGTATTTGTTATAAATATATTAATATGGACATTACTAATATATAATTGGGCCTGGAGTCCATTAGTTAGTAGGATTAGGTTTTAGGGTTTCTCTCTTGTAAACTGTATAAAAAGAGTGAATACCGATGAATAAAAAAGAGACCTTTCTGCTTCTATTTTCTTGTTCTTTACTGCACATCTTTTATGCTTGGTTGATTGATGGATGCTTGGTGAATATTGAGAACTCCAATTTCCAACACGTTATCAGCACGCTCTAGTTCGTTATTAGTTCCTACAAGGTATTTTCAAGATCCATTTATTTTCTTAATTCATATTAAAATTCGATGTCATACGAATGAATTACGGAAATTGCCCGCATGCTCTGTTCTTTTTATTGCTTATTTCTTATTGGCTGATCGCATCACATGCGTAATTATGTTATTTCGGCCCCGAATAGATTTTAAATTCCTTTTGTTGATTATTGGAATAGGGAATTTCATGTAACACCCCAAACTCATGTCGTTCATTTTATGCTTAGTATTATTTTCATGGATATTATTTATGTTTAATTTAATGATTTACAATGTTATTTTTATTTTTATTTTTATTGTAAGCTCGATTTTTATGTGATGATTAAGTGAGTGTCCACACTTATTTAATTATCAAGTTAATGATTAAAAAGGGAATTATTTAGATGTCCTCATCTATTTAATTTTCATAAGTATTAAATGCAATTATGTAAATATAATTTTAATTATAAATGACTTAATTTAATTTAATTAATATAATATAATTTTAATTTATTAATGAAGATAATAAATATTAAGATGATAAACTGAGCTCAAATAACAG
>CACSLK010027801.1:39035-56238 GCA_902706635.1 Striga hermonthica
ATTATCCAATTTTTAAGTCCTTCATTCAATGATTTAAATTAATCTCATACCTTTTAATGAGAATTGTATCTCAAATTTACCTTCGATAGCATTCCGTATTAATTTTAGGCGGGAACTAGGACCATTGGTCTAATCCGGTAGCACTTTGGGCCGCTAGTGGGGGTTTAAGCTTCTATTGAGCTGCATTTTGGGGCGCTGGGCCGCGGCTTTACAACACTGGGCCGCAGATGCACGCTATTGGGCTGGAATTAGAAGCAGCCAGGAGTAGCGGGCCATCGCGGGCTCAAGCGCGGGCTGGAGCTGTGCAAAGCGCTGGCTTCGCGGGCCGGATACGGCCCGCATGTGGGATGCTGGGCTGAAAGTCCACCTTATGGACTGAATTGCTTCTGGGCCGCGCTTATGGACCGCTTGGTGGACAACAAGGGCTGGTTGGGCTGCTCGCCCCTGATCCACGAGCAAGGAATTCACGCACAGCGGCGGTTCGTCTGGAATTTGAGGGATTTGCCGCCAAGAGTGCCGGCAAGAATAGACCGGAATGGACGAGGCCACCGCAAAAGGATTGAAACATTCCTCTCTGAAGAAAATCTAAATCACTGAGACACGCAAGCAATCTCGTCGTTGAGTTCACAGCTGGGTCCGTGGGCGAGGCAGGCGACGAGCTCCAGCTGGACTGGAAGTGCCGTGGCAGAAAGAGGTCGGGAGATGACCGGCGAGCAACCTCGTCATTCCCGGTGAACGAGACCATGTCCGGGTACGACTCAACGCAGACTTCGACGGTGCCGCTGGTTCGAAGTGAGTCGCCGGGAACCGCCGTAAACTCGAAGAGGCGGACTGGGGAAGAAGACGAAGTTGACCGGATCTACAGAATTTTGACCGTAAAATTGATGACCCTCCGGTAGGAATTTTTGCTTGAAATCGCAAGGATAGAACGAGCTTCACGAGAGTTTCACGCTGATGCCAACTATTTTTCGATCGGAGAACTTCGTCCGGCGGCCGGCGGCGGAGGTGGCGGCGGCCGGCAGCGGTGCTCGGCGGAGATCGGGATCTGGAGACTCGTCTCGGCGAGAGGATTCCGATGGTGCCCTCGGATTTCCGATAGCCTTCCCGGATCGTCGGGAAATTTTGTTTGAAGGTTGATAGTTGACCAAAATTTTCTTAGATCTGGAGTGTTTGACTGCAAAATTGAAGGCCTTCCCGGAGGAATTTCTGCACGAAACTTTGAGGGTAGAATCACCTTGATGAGATCTATCCGATGGTGCCAACCATTTTCTGATCGGAGCACGTTTTCCGGCGGCCGGCGGCGGAGGTGGCGGCCGCGGTGGCGGCGACCGGTGGAGAAGAAGGAGGTTTTTGAATTTTTTCAGTCGGAACTCCGCATGACTTTTTGACGGGTCCCACAGACGGCGCCAATGAAGTGAATAAGATTCACCCGGGCTCCTTCAACTCGAACCGGCCTCCGTACCTGCAGAACCCAACGCCGGGGGTGGCCCCGGCGTCGGGCCTCCGATGCTTAAGTCAGTGCTCGGATCAAGAGAGAGATAAAGTGTAGTAATGTAATGAGGAGAGGATAATGTGTGAATGAGGTACCTTGGCCCCCCTTTAATAGGGGGAGTGTACCTTTGTAGGCTCAATATGAGCTTGGCCCATAATGTTGGGTTTGGACGTCTTAGTGGGCTTATCTTCCAAAATGTATCCGCTTTATCCATTAAACCAGGTCCAGTATAATATCCTATATCACATTGGAATTTTGAGCTTTTCTTCAATGTTTTAAATAATGGACCACTTTTTTCCGCGACCTTAGAAATAAATCTACTCAACCCCGCTATTCGACCTGTCAGTATTTGTACTTCCTTTAAGCTTGCTGGTGGTTTCATCTCAACCACAGCACGGACTTTCTCCAGATTTACCTCGATCCCTCGCCTTGTCACCATATAACCCAAGAATTTTCTTTTCTTCACACCAAAGGAACATTTAGTCGAGTTAAGCTTCATGTCATATCTCCTCAGCGTTTGGAATGTCTCCTTCAAATCTGCCACATGGTCCATCTCCATCTTACTTTTCACGAGCATGTCGTCGACGTACATCTCCATATTTCTCCCGAGCTGCTCTTTAAAAATCTTATTGACCAACCTTTGATATGTTGTTCCTGCATTTTTCAGGCCGAATGACATCACCACATAGCAATACGTCCTTTTGCTCGTTATGAAACTCACCCTCTTCATATCCTCTCGAGCTAAGGGGATTTGGTGGTAGCCCTGGGACGCATCCATTAAGCTAAGCAATTCGCACCTTGCCGTGGAATCTACCAGCTAGTCGATCATCGGCAGTGGATATAGATCTTTCGGGCATGCTTTGTTTAAATCTCTGAAGTCGATGCACATCCTCCACTTTCTTTCTGATTTCGACACCATCACTGTGTTCGACAACCATTCTGGAAATTGGATCTCCTTGATGTGGCCTGCCTTCATCAACTTCTCTACCTCCTGCTCGATTATCCTGTCCATCTCCGCCCCATGGTGCCTCATCTTCTGCTTTACCGGTCTCACACTGAGGTCGATATTCGATCTATGCTTTATCACTTTTGCATCAATCCCAGTCAGTTCTTCCGCGGTGAAGGCAAAGATATCCCCGAACTCCTGAATTAATTCGACCAGCCTGGTCCTCATTGGTTCCTCCAGTTCTTTTACAATCCTGAATTTCTGATCACCACAGCCCTGAACCATCTGAATTTCCTCGATCTCATCTTCCGGCTACATGTCCACCTTTCCCTTCCCCTTCTCTTGCCTAACCTTCTCCACTTTAGACCTTGACCCGCCAGGTCGATTCGGTTCATTCTTCTTGCTTTTCTCCTACTTTCTTGCTAGTTGTTTATTATTGTTCACCGTCGTTTGGTAACAGCTTCTCGATGTGAGCTGGTCTCCTGCGATCTCACCTATGTTTTCGCCACGAATACTTGATCGTCATGTGGTACGTAGACACGACTGCCTGAAATGCATTCAAGCCCATCCTCCCTAGGATAATGTTGTACGAGGATTCTACTCCCACCACCACAAATCTCACCATCCGCACCTTCCTCGTATCGCTTCATCCCAACGCCACCGTCAAACTCACCTCCCCCATGGCATCACCTCGCCCCCGTTGAAACCGTACAAAGTCGTCACCACCAGATTCAACACCAGATCCAAATGTTTATTGATCTGTGTGAAGCAGTTGTAGAACATCACGTCGACCGAGCTCCCTGTGTCAATAAACACTCTTTTCACATTAAATATTGCGACCTCGACTGTGATCACTAGCGCATCATTATGGGGCAACGCAATACCCTAAGCATCCTCTGCTCGAAAGCTGATCACTGGCATTCGACCAATGATTCCAACCTCCTCGCTCTTGCGCTTAATGGCTCGGACATGCTCCTTTCTTGCGTTATTTGAATCACTATCTGTTGGGCCCCCAGAAATCATGTAAATGGTGCCCCTCTTCACGGGGACCCCTCCTCCTTGGGCCTCTCGACCGCCATGGCCACGCCTCCTCTTCTCTGCATCGCCCCATCGACCCCCTCGAGCATCATCCTCCCCATCATCTTCTTTATCGCTCCTTACCACTGAATCCTCCCTACACCTCCTTTTCTCCATACCCCTCCGGCAATCACGGATAACGAACTCCTTCAAGTTCCCAACCTGAATACGACGCTCGATCTCATCCTTCAAGTGTCTGCAGTCCTCCGTGGTATGCCCATAATCCCTATGGAATCGACAATATCTACTCGACCTGGGTTTTGTTGGTCCCTCGAACCTCGTGGCTGGCCATGTAACCTCCTTGCTCTCTAATTTCTCCTCTATCGCCACCAAAACTTCCCCCACCTGCGCGTTTATGGGCGTGAATATGTTGTATCTCTGGTCATTGGCTAAGAGAGGTCGTCCCTGCCAACAATCATCCCTTCCTCTGCGAAATGGACCCCGACTATACTTCTTGGGCGACGACCCCTTAGATGGACCCCTCCTGGGAGAACTCCTCCTGGGCGATTCTCTTCGGGGCGAGTTCGCCCTCCCTCTCTTTGGCTCGGGTTTTACCACGTCCTCGAGCTTATTGAATTCTGCTTCCGTCTCTTCCAGGTTGATATACTTTCTACACCTCTTCAGCACATCATCATAAGTCATGGCGGGTGTCTTCTACAGTGATGTTCGACAAGGTCCTGGCCACAAACCCCTGATCAACCCTCATGCGTTCACCTCATCGACCGTCGTTGGCACCTCCAGGCACATCTGGTTATATCGAGTACTGTACTTTCGCAAGGACTCCTACTCCTCTTGTCGCATCGCCATCAACGTGAGGTACGTTTTCTCTTGAGCCACCACGCTCGAGTATTGGTTGGTGAGCTGACCAACAAAATCCTCAAAATCCTTAATCGACCCCGGGGTGAGTTGATGGAACCAGTCGAGCGCACCCCTCGCAAGGTCGATAAGAACGCCCTGCAGCTAACTGGATCCGAGTATCCATGTAAAATGGACATATTTTCAAACACCTTCACATGCCTCGACGGGTCGCTCGACCCATCAAATATAAGATTTATCTCTCTGAAAATCGCGGGCAACGGCGCAGCCAGAATTTCCCTCGAGAACGGGTGTCTTCAAGCGCGCCTGTCCTGCCTCCCTTCAACTTTTTCCTGCAACTGACGGAGTTGCTCGGCCATCCTCTCCATCGCCCTGTCTCTGAGATCTCCTCCTCCACCGTAACTCGACATGTCCTCCTCCTGGGTTCCGACCACCGTCGTTGGCACAGTGGTAGCCTGGGATGTTTGGTGAGTGACCTGTTGCACCGCTTGCGCCGCTGCGTTGACCACCATTCTTTGCATCTCCTCCATCTTTAGGTACCTGCTTTATAGGGACGAGTTACCTGCTTTCCACGCGCAGTCTGGGCGATTCGAGTTGGTTATCCTTCCTGCTCATCTGTACAATCGCCTGCCTCCACTATCTCAGCGTCAAAAACGCGTCCCCATGCATCAGGGAATGTTAGAGACTGTTATCGCCCTGGACCACTCATTGTGCGTCGCGTGTCCTCTTTCCACGTGCTGGAGATTCCCTCTTATATTCTAATGCTCAACCAAGTCTGGGATGGTTGATGCGATGTCCCTAAGGTACAAAGTGGTCGATTCTCCAGCCACTGCTGTTCAACCATACCTTTCTTCGACCAGATCCCCATGAAGCAGGTAATTGCCCTATGCTACTGAAACCGCTCACCTTAATCTTCGGCGCCTTACTCTTGTTGCAAGTGTCCGGTTCGACCAGACCACTAACCTACTTTATTCGGTTAACCCGACGAACCGATCCAGTATACAATATCCCATATCAACTTTAAAGACTGGATTCTTTCCATTATGTTTCGTACATTAACAATCATATATTGGATAATTAATTTATTTTAAAAAAATAATCAAAATCGTAAGATTTAATAATATTCCTTATATAACTTAAATAAAAAAAATTTGTATAAAGAGAATGTTTAATAATATATATTTTATATTGTTTGTATTTATTTTATTTCCATAATAGATGAAATGTAGAAAATATAAAGAATTATATTTATAATAAAATCTAAAAAAATGTTTACAATATGAGCTCCTTCGTGCATCGCACGAGATATACGCGAGTACAAATTTAGCAGTATGATACAATATCGTGAAAATTTTCAACGCGTACAAAATAAGTAGTAAAATGGCAATTATAAGTAATAGTTCAAACATTTTTTTTTTCTTTTGAGAAAAAATATGTCATTTGAGAGTTTGTAATGTGTGTTAATACATGAAGTGTAATTGTATATATATAGAGCGGTAAATACTAAATAGTCATTGAAAACAATTGTTAACTAGTTGTTTTAATTTTTATTATTATTATTATTATTATTATTATTATTATTATTATTATTATTATAGCCCGTTTACCCTGAAGTCCGTCATGGTTAGGGTTAGGTTCTTTTATTGGTATCCCGTTTAAATTCGGGCTTTTTAGACCCGAACCGTTTAGCCTGAAGCCCGTTAGGGCTAGCCCGAAATCGTCAGAGCTAGCCCGTTTAACATTTCTACCTACGGGAGCTTCTGTAAATTCTTTTCTCCCCAACCGCGAGAGTTTCTGTCGTCGATCCATCTTGTATATCATCCTTCTCACCACCTTCACCTCTGTGAACCCGAAAGTTTAGTTTTAAACCGAAAAATTTTGGGGATTTTTTTTGGTGATTTGATTGAATTGAAATTTGATGGTGATGAGACGAGACATCCAGGGATGTTTTGGGGCGGATTGAGTGGCGAAGAGATGTTATTGTCGGGGCGAGGCGAATGAGGCGGAGGAGGGAGAGGAGCTCCAGCGGGATCTCACTGGAGATGCAACGAACTTCATGAATTTTGGTGAGCGGGAAATGATGTCGGTGATGGCGAAGATCGAGGAGGATGAGTTGGTCGAAGGTGGAGATCAAATCGAGGTAGGAGAGGGAAAGTGGATGACGGCAGTTTATATATCTATAAAGGTTTTAAATAGTATTGTTTTCTTGTCAAAAAGTACCTCTTCAACAAACAACAACGTGACGCGTAGACCATCAACTCTTTCTCCCGATCGGAAACAAACATGCCCGAACACCACGAGCGAGAGAGAAGCCCCAGGCAAAGGCACTCCCAATTCGCTCAAAACAGAGTTGACACATGACCAATGGATGAGGTGTGCCACCAATGCCCAAATCGGCATCCTTGTGGATGGAGCAGAGGGTAGAGGCGGGGAAACAATCATGGTTTTGAAAAGTGGACCAGACCTGCTGGTTCAACCAGGACCGGCCTTCATTCCGATCCGGTTAGATACATCAAACTGCCTAGCATTAGAACATGTAAAAAAACCATTCGAACTTGTTTAAAACCGGTTGAACCGGTGAACCGAAACCGGTTCGAGTGGTTCACCTTTTCAAACTTTTGAATTTGAAATATGTTGATTGTGAAGTGGTTTAAATAGCACACCTTTTTTATTTGTGTTTTCAATGTGTGATATGTTATATTACTAAAATTACTGGGTCAATATTGGCCTTACAAACTATATTACTCCTTAAAAAAATGTACTTTTTTTTAAAATAGGACTATCTATTGGGCTATATTTATTCTCAATTTGTTTTTTTTTTTAAAAAAAAGCAAATTATTGTTGATGATTTTCCGTGTACTTTTCAGTTCGGTTGGTTTAATAGAGATATTTTGCCGTTTGGAAAAAAAATTATTGTTGATTGTTATGTACATTATATTTATTCTTTATTTTTAATAAATGATAAAAAATTAAAATGTGTTCTATTTTCTCTAATTTTAAATAGAAAAAATCAAAAATTTATAAACTAATATTAATCAACATTGTCAGTTAATGTATCTGTTTATCCCATTTTTGTTGCGTTTTTCGCTATTATTTTTCATTTATTTTCCCCATTTTAGGTCTTTTCGTTGGTTTATATTCGTTTTTGTAGTTTATTCTGTGTTTTTCTCTATCTACAGTCTTTATGTGTTTTTTTTGTTTTCTCCATTTGTTTTTCTCGTCTTTATTGGCGTGCAGGTCAGCTCCTCGGTTGATTATCATTTTATGGAAAAAATATTTGATGAGCTTAATTGGTAGAGGGATTCTTCGACGTCACATAAGAAAAAGCGGAACTCCATTCCAAGCTCGAACGACTTCAAACGAATCCCAGGCATAACCGTGCAAATAGACCGATAGCTAGCCCCAAGCTCGTGCTATGTCGGTATCACGCCACTGCACTAGTTCTCCATCTTCACGACAGCTCCCAAATTCCCGTGTCGTGCCAACGTACTCCAGCTCTCTCCTTCACGCTACTGCAAGACCACCTCCCACGCCGCTGAAAGCTTTTCTCTCAAGCCGTTGCAAGCTTTTCTCCCACGCCGCTGCAAGACCACCTACTAGGCCGTTGCCTGGACTTCTCACGCCACGAGCTGGTGCGTGACACCCTTCACGCAGGGAACAAATTTCATCGCACCCAGAAATCCGTGGTCGCGGCCGCGAGTTTTCCATCACCACGGTCGGCGAACAAAAGGTCCCAGCTTCCCATAACTCTAGTTATTGAAAGTCGCAGCCTCGGTAATAGTCGCAGCCGCGGAGCCGTTGTTCACCGCGGCCCGCGGGCTTCTCCACGGTCGCGGAGGTCGCGCTGCCTAATTTTTTTTAATAGCAGATTTTGAACGTTTTTAAGGAGGCTCGAAAGCTAGGTTTGGGCGTTCTAATCGTTCTTTTCACTTTTTATCATCTTTCTTCCATCTTTTCGATCGTAAAACAAGGAATTAACATCGGATTTTGCTGCTGCATTTGGGATTAATCTTGTTTATCGAATTCAAACTCAAGATTTATCAGCCGTAAGATTCTTTTTCAATTTAATCGTTAAATATGAATTCTTGGGTTGTGATTGCTTTTGTTGATTATTCGATCATGAGTAGCTAAATGATTATGCTAGGGATAGTGGATTGATGTTTTGATTTCGTTTGCGATTGTGGGTGTTCATTGATTGTTCTTTTAATGCGAGTTGATCTTTTTAAAGGATTTTTCAACTGTCAGGCTTGAGTATTGATAATTGTTGAAGGGTGACACTTCAACATCAATTGTTTCAATTGAATTTGATTTATTTGTGCTTAATTAGTGAATCTATTTGATTAGTCGGTTAACCACCCTCTAGTTTACCTTAATCGACTCTTAGAACCGAAAGGGAAGGAGTCGGTCAAAATAGGCTCGTATGAACTAGGCTTGTTCGTAACTGTATTTCCTAGGAGTTAAATAAATTGTTAATTTGTCGTTCTAGTTTGTTCTCTTGTTACGAAAAGTTATTGAGAATGAATACTTGAACGTACAGGTTATTCAGATCACTTAACTGAACAATCACTTGCCCATTAATCGCAATCCAAACCAAAATAGATATCCCTGATTCCCTAGCTTCTTAAATATTGCTAGTTCTACGTGATAATTTTTCTATTTCGATTTGCTTTATTTAAATTCTAGTAGTTGTTAATTCAAAACCAAATCAATCTTTGATTTAGAGTGTTTAGGAATTTTATTTCTTTTCTTTTGTGTGATTGAATAGACGTGCATAATATTTCGGCTGATCTTCCTCAAGAGACACAACCTGGTGTCCGAATCTTTCGATTCTACTCCAGAAAAATATTTACAAGAAATTGGTGCTGTTGTCGGGGAAGGTTTAGGATATATTTTGTAAGCTTATTCAGTTTGTTTTTATGTGTTTCTCTTTGTTTCTTTTTATTTCTTTATGTGATAGTTCTTAGTTTTTATTTTCATTTGTATATTCTCTTGTTTACCGTTGGTGCTCGTAACCTTTTGTTGTCTGAGTGTATGCGTACCAGGAGTGGATGTATACTATCTCTGATCAACAAATCCGTCAACGAGAGATTGATAGAGCATCTGGACGAGCTTACTCTCGAATCACCCAAAGGAGGCAAGCATTCTCCGAAATCATCCGAGGGAAGCAATTTTGACATGGATGAACAACAAGATCCCCGTAATGTCCTCCAAAACCTGGCTTAACCCATGATCGGGCCAATAACATCTTGCATTTGGTTGCCACAAGCTGCCCGTAATTACGAGTTGAAAATGATCCACTACAACCAGTTGCCTTCATTCCACAGGCTCCCTAATAAAGATCCACTCCACTTTCTCCGGGAGTTTTACAACGTCCTCTAGACGTTTCCTCTGTATGGTCTGACCGAGGATCAACTGAGAAAGCGGTGCTTCCCGGAGACGTTGAAGGACCGGGCCAAAGCCTGGTTCATGACCCTCGCTCCAGATTCTCTAACAACTTGGGCCGAAGTCTACTCAAAATTTGTCGGGAAGTACTATTCCCATCAGAAGACCCAAGACATTCGGTCCCAAGTTGTCTCTTTCGCTCAGCTGACACACGAGCCTCTTTATGAGGCATGGGAACGTTTCAAGGACCTGCAGAGGCAAGGCCCCCACCACAACCTCGCTCCGGGGCTACTAGTGAATCGCTTCTACGACTCTCTTTACCAGAACTTGCAGTACATGGTGGACAATGCAGCTGGAGGGGATATTGGGGGCCAAAACAACGGAAGAGATGATTGCAATTTACGGGACTATGAGTGCTAACTCGTCTCAAAAAAGTCTCAGAGGGAAGAGGTCTATAGTGAATGAGGTTGGTTCGAGCAACAATGTCATGGCCCAGTAGTTGTTTAGTAAAGATTTGGTGGGCAAGGGATAACCGAGTTACCCGACTCTGGTCAATCTCAAGGGAAGGCTATTCGGAGCTTCACTTACTAGTTGATTGTCCAAATCACAAAAAGAGAAAATAAAGTCCTAAACGTTCTAGGAAATTGTATTGGAGGATGATTATCACTAGACGAGCGCTTCAAAGCAGACAATTAACTAAGGGCAATATCAAATCACGAGCAAGTAGCAAACTAGATCATCGGAGTCTCAGGCCATAACCACAACGAGATGATACTCATCGACATAAGGAATAAACAAGCTATGAGCATTAGATTGCTAACCCTAGTCATCTAACCCTAAGTGATTAAGCCCTAATCGGGTCTTAATCATTAACAAGATCAACAAGAAATTAACCCCTCTATCTACTCAAGCAACCAATCAAGTACAAGCATTCCCCCATCATCAATGAAATCCAAATTTACCCTAATAAACATTATAAGTAAAAACGGAGCAAAAACTGAAGTACAGAGCTTTAAAACTAAATACTCATCCTTCCATTGCGTAGAAGATGAAAAACGGAGTCGAAAGCTCGAAACTTGAAAGAAACCAAAGTCGCCGGAAAATCTCTTGGAAAACAGCATAAGCTGCTAATCTAGAGAGCAAAACATAAATATAAGCTAGTTCCCAAAAGGAAAAAATGAAATCATAAGAGTTGGATGTTCAAAATACAAAGGAAAAAATATATTTATAGTCTTCTACAAAATAACACACTAGTTGCACACACATTTAAAAATTTAGCACTCGCTAGGTAGCGAACTAGTTCGCTAGGCGAACTGGTCTTGTAGTCTTGTACACACTCGCTAGGCGGTGAACTCGTTCGCTGGTCGGACTTGTCCTATGAGCCTTGTGAACACTCACTATGCGGCGAATACGTTCGCTAGGCGAACTAGACTTTCGAATCTCTTGCACGGTAATGACTCGACAATGTCTCGGGGGTTCTCGGAATGGTTCATGCTCTCGGTGTTGGGACCTTTGAGGTTCTCGATATGCACAAATCACGGACAAACATTCAAACATAAGCCTATGCGCAACGGATCTAAAGGTTTGATGTAGGAAACTTACGGCTTAAAATTTATGTAGATCTGGCTGGCCCGAACAGATGACCGCATATCAAATCTCCTCGGAATCGAACAAACTTGACCAATCCATAAAGTTGGCGTCACGGCAAAGTCAACGGTGTTGACCGATTGGAAATCGGAGCTTCCACGCGCTCTCACGCGCGTGTGTGAGTCTCAGCAGCAGCAACCCTCCGGTGGCGCGTGTGGGCGCGTGCGGCGGCGGCTGGCGGCGATCTCGACGGCGATCTCTTCGACTCGTCGTCCTGGTCGTCGTGGTATGGTCACTTGCTGGTTTTGGTCTCTGGTTTGGATGGATGATAGATCTGATTAGAATCCCGTATATACCTTAAGATCTTCTACTGTATTCTCAAACAGCTATCTAGATCTTGTATCAGTGGAACACAAGAAATAGAACAACTCCTTGGAAGAGAGAGAGAGGGGGGGGGGCGGACGAATTCTGTAGGTAATGGGATTGTGTCTTCTCTTCCAAGAGCCTAATGCTGTATATATAGAGCTACAGTATGGATCCTAAGGAGAATAGGATAAGGGCTTCTAAAATATTAATATTGTGGAGCAACCCCACAATTAATATATTAATAATACTAAAGTCCACCACAATAATATTATTGCACTCTCTTCACTTATCCCAAATTACATTTGAGACTCCTTATTATAATTATTCGATTTACCTCCCCATGTTTAAGATATAATGTCCATTAATTAATTCGATCACTAATAATCAAGAATTAATTAATATATTATATTACCGAAGCTAGCGCTCACTCATAGCATTCATATTATGCCGGAATAAATCCACCTGCAGGGTTTAACATAATATTTCTTCATGAACTCACTTCGGGGACATCATCAGACTAACGCACATGGTGACCGTAAATATCCTAATAGCACATCGAACACATAATGTCATTACCCAATTCATTAAGTATGTCGACCCGGCTTGGATCTCACCCAAAGAATCAAAGCAACAACAATTATGTGCACATGCCTATTTAATATCTTACGGGTTAAGAGCACGCAATAATTAACTGAGGCCTAGTTCGTTTACGACGATCAGCATAAAACGAACATCCCTCTCTGGGATCCTGTTCAATACATAAATGTACTAGTGCAACTAATCGGTCAAGACAAACCGTACGGTTGACACTACAACCGTTCTGATGGGTTGTTCAATTCCATCTAGGTTGTGAACCAATGATTCTTGTTTCGCAAGTAACTGATATAGTGATCTTCGGTACGCCCGATGACGACCCACTTATCTACATGCAAAACAACAGAACGTGGAACTTATTTAACCAAACACAATTCTCATCCATCAAGAAATAACAAGTGAAATATCCACTAAAGCAAAGCTTAAGTATATAACACCAACAATCTCCCACTTATACTTAAAGCTGTCGCTTTACTAGTATAGTCCTATCAATCCGTATCCTAAAAGACCTATGTCGATCCTATCACCATACATTTGACTCCCATTCCCTCTACGTGTTTGGCGAAGACCTTCTCCGACAAACTCTTCGTAAAAGGATCAGCTAGGTTGTCTTCTAATGCAATCTTGGTGATCTCAACTTCTCCTCTTGCTACAATATCTCTGATAAGATGGTATTTGCGCTCTATGTGTTTGCTTGCTCTGTGGGCTCGTGGTTCCCTTGAGTTTGCTACTGCACCACTGTTATCACAGTACACAGTAATAACACGTGGCAAACTCGGAATCACCTCTAAGTCCACCAAGAAGTTTCTGAGCCAAACTGCCTCTTTCGCTGCCTCAGAGGCTGCGATGTACTCGGCTTCCATAGTGGAGTCTGCTACGCACTTCTTCTTAGCACTCCTCCATGAAATGGCTCCACCTCCCAAGGTAAACACATAACCTGAGGTTGACTTACTTTCGTCCCTATCTGACTGAAAATCAGAATCGCTGTAACCCAGCGGAAACAAACTGTCTGCACGGTAAACTAACATGTACTCCTTAGTCCTTCGCAGGTACTTGAGTATATGTTTCACCGCAGCCCAATGTTCCCTTCCTGGATTACTTTGATATCTCGCTACCATGCAAATGGCGTAGCTAATATCTCCTAAGCTGGTTTTCCGTACTCATTGGTTTGATTTGCCTAGAAGACTAACCGAAGCAAGTGGAGTCTAATCCTTCCAACTCTCACGAGCTCATTTTTGTGAGTTTCTTTTTCCAAACGAGATTTCCGAAAACGATAATTATCTAGGTTTAACCTCGAGGGGTTTCCCCGAGTTCCCTAGATCGATTTCCCAGGCACATTATCCTATTCCACGAGGTGACTCGGGATAAGAGGAGCCTAATCTGTACACATAAGCACATTTCGATCAAGATGCACCAAAAAAAATAGCACAACACGCTTTCAACAATAAACGAGCATGAAGTACGCATAACTCAAGTTTACCAATCGAGAATAAAAAGGGACAAAACAATTCCGTGAATTCACATGCAGGTTCCACATTAATAAATAATCATTCATTCTATGATACCGTCCAATTCATCAAGTTAATAATGCACGAAAGCTCACAATGAAACCAATCGATATTTTTAGCTCACCATTTAACCACTTTGGCTATCAAACTCACATCAAGCCTTATGAAGGGGAATCGACACAAAAACATACAAGACTCAAAGAAAAACCGGTCCAAGACACTAAAAACAAAAAGATAAACGCCTAAGACAAAGTAATCACCATCTAAGCATGCATAATCAAGAAAAAATCTCCCCTACACTTCAAACAAGGCAATGACCTCATTGCTTAACCAACAAAGTATAAGGAAGGAAAACGAGATTATATAAGCTCATGCGATGAACACCATAAAACACAAGAAACGAAAGAAAGAAAATGAAAACATAAACACAAGAGCACATAAAAAGAAACAAAGAGAAAGAGAAAATAAAGAAAAGAAAGTGCATACTCAACGCGGTGAATAATCACCGTGTATCCATTGGCGTTTCGTGCGGTTGAATGGAAGAACTTAGCTTGACGACCATATGTGACTTTAAAATAGGTGGTCATTGAAGGTTCGGCCCTATGCGGCTCTTCCGGATGGGGCCTCTCATCGGAATGTAGTAGGCCTTCGACAACATCGGTCGGGTAGTCGGAGGTGAACTCTTGGTACTCGGTTGCTTCTCTGTCGGAGGCATAGTGCTTAAGAGCCAAATGAGAGCCAACACGTTACCGGAAGTCGAGCTCGCGGCTAAGGGTCGAGCTCGCTGGAATTCGGAGCTGTCGGGTCGGTCGAGGTTGCGTTGTCGGAATCGGCCTGAGAAGGTGGTGGTCGAGGTTGTAGCTTAAGCTGGTGGATGATCCGCGCAGAGGACGGGCTCGAGGTGAGGGTACAGCAACGGGCTCGTTTGTTGGAAATGGGCTCCGTCGCCGGATGTTACAGAGAGAAGCCACCGGAGCGGGGCGCGGACTTCGCGTCGCCGTCGAGGAACTCGATCGTCGGCTCTGTGCGGAGGTCAGAGCGCTGTGAACGGTGGCGAGAGCTTGGAGTTCGCCTTGGTGGTCAGTAGAAATCAGAATCGCTGTTGTGAGTCGGAGCTATTGGTCACCAGTGGAGCTCAAATCGCCGTGAACGGACGCACAGTGACCGGGGCTGTGCGGGCCGGAGATAGTGGCAGAAAAAGTGTGCTTGAGGTCGAAGTCGCCGGTCACTCGATTGCTGGACATTGCTGTTGTGTCGTCGGTCGGAGGTTGGCTGAACAAAGCTCGAAGTCGCTGGAATCCGCTGGTAGATAGAGGCTCGTGACGAAGTGGTGAAGAAAATCGCGGGGCAGAGCTCGAAGTGGTCGGGGCTCGCCGCGTCGGTCGGTGAGAGGAGCAGCTCGCGTCACCGTCGGTTGCAGGTGCCGGAAGTGAGGTTGCCGGAGGTAAAGGCGGCGTTGATCGGAGAGAGAGAGAGAGAGAGAGAGAGAGAGAAATGTGAGCTGAGGGAGAAAGTGGCTTAGGGTTTGAGTGTTGACCGTGTTGACTTTTTTATTTTATATCCTGCAAAAATAGCATGCCTGCGAATTCAATTTTCGAGCCCTCGAATTTTCGGCTCTGTCCAAGTTCTTATCCCCGCGAATTTGGTCTATCTAGCGAAACTGATTTAGAGCCCTCGAATTTTAGTTGCTGTCCAAAAAAGGGACCTAGCGAAAATGTCATAGCTAGCGAATTGGAATTCGAGCCCTCTAATTTCTGACACTTCAACACTTAGGCATATTTTGATATTTTCACTCAAAAATCTCAACTTAACATATGAACACCATAAAACTCGATTTCGCTCATATTTTTTTTTTGACTCGGCTCTAACAAGTCGGTACTGCCGAGCAGGTTGGCACGAGCTTTCGATTTTTATTTATTTTTAACAAAAAAGGAAAAGAAAAGGAAAGCGAAAGAACAAAAAACAAAAAGAAAGGAAATAAAGAACAAAAAGAAAAATGTGGGTTGCCTCCCACGAAGCGCTTGGTTTAAAGTCGCGAGCTCGACTTTCCCATCAATTCATAGTTAACCGGGCATGGCTTGACGAGCTCCTCCAACCTCATTCCCGAACTCGTCAAAGAACACATTCGCCCACTTACTTCTCAGAGATACCGGGGGTTTCTTCCTCCATTCATCCTCTCTCTCTCAAATTTCATCTCGGTTTTCGTGAATTCTCAAACCCCGGTACTCGCATCATCTTTCAAGCTCGGTGGGCTACCTCTCGGTTCTGCATCATCACCCTTAGGCTTAATTTTCAACCCCTTCTTCCTCGATTTCGAACCACTACCACCTCCAACATCATTGTGCTTACTCAATTCCTCAAATTTCCCCCCAAAGTCATCATTCACACTCTTTCCCAACTCCAACACATCATTTTTACTTCCAACACCATTGCAATTAGAAAATTTAGAATTAGAGTTGAGATGTATCTCCTTGTCGATGTCCTCCATGAATGAGCATTGGCCAACTTTGAGTGGAGCTTCTCGGGCATTGTTCATCGTGAAAGTAGTCGTCTCTCCATGAGCCGAAAGAGTGACTCGTCCATCCTTGACATTGATAATGGTGTTGGTCATGGCTATGAAAGGTCGCCCAAGAAAGATAGTGTGCTCTTTCCTGGTGTTCGGGACATCTCCAACATCAAGGACAACGAAATCAACCGGCACAATGATAGAACCAACTTTGACCAACACATCTTCAATTATGCTCTTCGGTTCCCTCACAGTGCGATCCGCTAGTTGTAGGCACATCCAGGTCGGCTTAAGTCCTTGCAATCCCAATTGCTTGTAAATCGAATAAGGCATGAGGTTTATACCGACTCCCAAGTCTAGCATCCCGGTTATAGCCTTTCCATTCCCAAATGTGATCTTCATGACGAAAGATCCAGAATCACACTCTTTCCGAGTATAGTAGTCGAGGCTACCTCGAAAATCATGACTTTCTCATTATCCCCGAATCTCCTCTTTTTCGAAGCTAGATCCTTGAAAAATTGAACATATGCCGGCACGTTTTTGATAACGTTTAGTAATGGGAGATTCACGTTTACCTTCGAGAGCATGTGAAAACATCCTTGAATTAACGCTCCTTCTTTGTATCTTGCAAACAGCTCTTGAAAGGGATCGGTGGTCGGTAAGGTGTATCCACTTTTTGCAAGGCCTTACGGGCATCCTTCTTGGGGTTCATCTTCTCGATTTCTCATCAACAACGGCTTTCCCCTTCGAGACCTCAACATTCTCACCCGACTCATCATCATCCTCATCCACAACAACTTCAACTACCTCATCTTTCTCGGGCATCTCCACATGATTATCAACCTTCTTACCACTCCTCAAAATCGTGATTGCATTGACATGCTCGGGTTAGCTCGGGAGCTTGTCCTTCATCTTGCCCCTTTGGATCT
>CACSLK010027801.1:59039-71118 GCA_902706635.1 Striga hermonthica
AACAAGCAATTAACTCCTCTATCTACTCAAGCAAGCAATCAAGTACAAGCATTCCCCCCATCATCAATCAAATCCAAATTTGCCCTAATAAAACATTATAGGTAAAAACGGAGCAAAAACTGAAGTAAAACTAAATACTCATCCTTCCATTGCGTAGACGATGATAAACGGAGTCAAAAGCTCGAAACTTGAAAGAAACCAAAGTCGCAGAAAATCTCCGCGAAAATAGCATAAGCTCATAATTTAGAGTGCAAAACATAAACATAAGCTAGTTCCCAAAAGGGAACAATGAAATAATGAGAGTTGGATGTTCAAAAATACAAAGGAAAAAACATATTTAGTCTTCTGCAAAAACACACACTAGGTGCATACACATTTAAAAATTTAGCACTCGCTAGGTAGCGAACTAGTTCACTAGGAGAACTGGTCTTGTAGTCTTGTGAACACTCGCTAAGCGGCAAACTCGTTCGCTAGGCGGACTGTTCCTATAAGTCTTGTGAACACTCGCTATGCGGCGAATACGTTCGCTAGGCGAACTAGACTTTCGGATCTCTTGCACGGTAATGACTCGACAACGGATCGGGGCTTCTCGGAATGGTTCATGCTCTCGGAACTTGGCTTGATTCTTCTCTTTCATCTTCCAAAATGGACCTAAAAATTGAACCAAATACAAAGTACGCCAAAATACAAACACCAAAGAGAAAATAAAAACACACGGGATCAACTAAAATGGACCGGTTAGACAAGAAAACAAACCTAAACCGACTCAACTATATACATAAAACACATAAAAAGAAACAAAAAAACACAATAAACAATAGTTAGCTGAACTCACGGAGCAGATGCGGCTACTGAATGCTCGAAGTTCCTCACCGATTCAGGCTATGGTTGTGAGTGCTTGTGGAACATGTGGAGTACAGGGATACAGTTCTGAGGTGTGCCCTATGGCTATTGAGCCAAACTATGGGGGGCAAAGAGCTGAACTGAACATTGTGCAAGGATATCAGAACCGGCCCGAAAATGACCTATACTCGAACACCTATAATCCCAGATGGAGAAGCCACCCAAGCTTCTCTTGTTCTAACAAAAACTCTCAGCAGCCATCTTAGCCTAACTTTGTCCCCCATCAGCAGCAACACATGGGAAAAATGTTATGGTTGCCAGCACTAGAAGCCGGACCGAGCTCGCCAAACTCAGACAAAAAACTAGATAAAACTCTTTAGTACATGGCCAATAGTGAGCAGCGGAGTGCAATTAGTGAGGCTTCTATTAAACATTTGGAAGCATAGATAGGCTAGTTAGCCACCCAAGTGGGGAAGATTGAGGTGGAGTTGAAGAAAGACAGACTGTCGTGTCAGCCGGAGCATGTGAATGCAGTTATAGTGTTGATGCCTGAGCTAGAGGAGAGGACAATTGTCAAAGTGGAGAAAGAGGGGAATAAGGGTCCGAGGAAACAAGAGCTGAAAGAAGAGCCCCCGGTGACACCACCACCCGAGCCTACCATTCAAAAATCCCCGAACCCCTATAGGCCGAGGATCCCTTTTCCAGACTGATTTTTGGAAGAGAAGGACCGCCAGATGATTCGAGACCTTCATGCACTGGTGGTTAAGGCTAACAATGACCTATCTTCTCCCGGCGTGATGAAAAAGATACCAGCATATGCAAGATTTTTCAAGGAGGTAGCGGCGAATAAGCAGAGGCTCGAAGGCAGTGAAGAGGTGTTCGTGTTCGAAGCGGCAAGTGTCTTCCAGCACAGCTTGCCAAAGAAGGAAAAAGACCCCGGAGGTTTTGTGATCACTATGGCCTTCGGGAATGGGGAAGAGACCTCGGGCATGTTTGATCTAAGAGTAGAAATTATCTTCATGCCACTTACTGTTTATCACCGGCTCGGGCTTGGTGACTTGAATCCCACCAGGATGCGCCGATAGCTGGATGATCGCTCGTTCCGCCAATCTGAGGGGATTTTAGAGTATGTGCTCGTCCGAGTAGGGAAGCTAATAGCCCCCGTGGACTTCGTTGTGCTCTATATGGGGAACATACAAGAAAATGGGATGCAACACACCACTCTCCTTGGCCGACCCTTCATGGCTACCACTAGCACCGTTATTGGCATGAAGAAAGGGACGACGAGCATGATCGTGTTGGGGGAGTCAACCCTCATTTCTGTGCGAGAGACTCAGCCTGAGCCACAAGCGGAGCTAGTGGAAGAGTGTGCATATATTTGGGCGATTGAGCAGCTAACTAAGGACGCGTGTGTGCGAGAACACGCGAAAAGATCATTGCAGGACAGTGTCCATGTCAAGAAGGAGTGTCGTACTGACCGCCAGACTACCCTCAACCGAGTTCCAGAGAGTTGCCCCGATCCCAATGGGGCGAGAGATTTGAGCTGATGGAGGCCCGCCGTTGTTCGGGGCCTGATTACCTCCACCCTCCACCTGCACCACCAGATTCACAGTGACTAGTCTAGTCACTGTGCCCTGTATGTATTTATCATTTTATTTCTCTTTATTTTTGTTTTTGGTTTAGTTTTTCTGTTTTTTGTGTTGGTTGATTATATGGGTAACTTTCATTGCACTAATGATCGACAATGGGGACATTGTTCGATTTTAAGTGTGGGAGAGTTTTTACATGATTATGTGCTTATATGGTTGATCAGGTCTAGGTCTTTTAGGTTGCTCTCAGTTTCTGCTTTCATTTTATTGTCTTTTCTTGAGTCAGTTCATGTGTTTTTCGAGTATGGATCATGGTGACTTTGATTTGTTGATGATTGTTGATGATGTTGAGGAGATGTGATGATGATCATGACTAGTATGCCTTTATGAACTTGATGCTTCGTTTTGTTGGACATTTATTTACCTTATGAGAGGTTTGAGCCTTATTTTGTTTCTTGAGATATATTGGTCGCTTTCTTTGTTGATCAGAACTTGCATTGAGTCTATTTTGAAATTAATTGATTGAAGTAGTGATTTGTGAAGATGATTGAGGCATTCCTTTGACATTGCTCGTTTTAGTCTTTTTCCATTGACCCTTAAAGTTATATGTTCATTAGTAGCCCGTTGAGCCTTGAACCATATTTCTTGTCAACCGATTTGATTGAATTTTTTGAGATTTGACAGTGTACTTGTTATGATGACGGAGCTCTATGATATGTGTTGGAGAAGGTTATAACTTGCTTGAGTTGCATTTGGGTGCTTGACAACAAAAAAAAAAAGAACTCGCAAGACGGACTAAAAGGATTCTACTCCGCTTACTTGTGGAATTTTTCACGATTAATGAGTTTTGGAAAACCACTCTAGGGATGACCTCCAATGTTTAAACCTAGAGAATGTCGTCCTTACGTCTTAGTTTTGTTAGGAAAAACAATGAATAAACTATAATTTTAGTCTTGTATGTTTAACTATTTTAACTTTTTTCGTCCTCTTCGAATTGTGTTTTTTATTTTGTCCCGTGTGTTTGAAAAAATGATACAAAAAGGTTCTTTTCGCAGCAAAAAGATCCTTTATGTTTTGCAAAAAATTGTTTCAATTTCGTCCCTTATGTATGAAAAAGACCACTGTGTAACCTTTTTTCAAACATACAGGACGAAAATAAAAAACGTAATTCTTAGAGGACGAATAAATTAAAGTAGTGAAACATACAGGACTAAAATTATAATTCACTCAAAAACAAACTCCCTAAATAATAATAAAAAGAAATTGAGTACTTAATTTGCATTTCAGTTTGGGCATGTGTGAGTGTTGTATGATGTTTTTTATGGGAACGATTGATTTCATGCTGAATTTGGTTAAGTGGTGAGCTCGAGAATTCAATTATTTATTTGAACCACTTTATTTTCATTTTCGTCTTTCCCTTATGCTAAATACCTTAACCGCAGCCCCGGAAGTCCTTTTGATTTACAATTCATGATCTTTGATTCTTTTAGAGTATGACAATGTTGCTATAAAACCAACTGATTGGTTCCCTTATGGAACTAACACCCAATTAGATAGCTCCATGTGGGGTTGTCCCACATGGAGTCCATGTGGGGACAGCCCCACATGGAGCAAAATCATTAGGTGTTGGTTACATAAGGGAATCAACCAATTGGTTTTATAGCAACATTGTAGAGTATCAATAGACGATAAGCAAGCTTATGTTGAAGCATGATCACCAACCAATTTGAGCGAACCCATTTTATTTTCATGAAATAAACTGAGTGAGGCATATATTCTACATATTATCATGCTTGAGAGTTTGTGTTCTCAAAATGTTGCATTCAAGTTGTAATTAAGGTATGCGTGAGTGGTCATTAGAAGTCTCCTCGGCTAAGTTGATCAATTTGAACCTTGTCTTAATTGACACTGTTATCCATGCTCGTTTGCTTTTTTCGTTTCATTTCTTTCCTTTTTGTCCAGGACGAACAAAGGTCTTAGTGTGGGGGAGTTGTTTATCCTATTTTTGCTGCATTTTTTGCTATTATTTTTCTTTTATTCCCCATTTTAGGTCTTTTCGTTGGTTTATATTCTGTAGTTTATTCTGTGTTTTTCTTTATCTAGAGTCTTTCTGTTTTTTTCGATTTTATCCATTTGTTTTTCTCGTCTTTAGTGGCGTGAAGGTCAGCTCCTCGGTTGATTATCATTTTATGGAAAAAATATTTGGCAAGCTTAATTCGTAAAGGGATTCCTCGGCGTCACATAAGAAAAAGCATAACTCCATTCCAAGATCGAACGAGTTCAAACGAGTCCCAGGCATAAAACCGTGAAAATCGACCGATAGCTAGCCCCAAGCTCGTGCCATGTCGGTACCACGCCACTGCAATAGTTCTCCACCTTCGCGACAGCTCCCAAATCCCCGTGTCGCGCCAACATACTCCAGGTCCTCTCCTTCACACTGCTGCAAGACCACCTGCCACGCCATTGTACCACGCCGCGCCGCGGCGCCTGCTCCCTCGGTGCCGCGGCGGCCTGCCGCGCCGCACCACCTGGACTTCTCACACCGCGAGCTGGTGTTTGACACCCTTCACGCAGGGAACAAATTTCATCGCGCCCAGAAATCCACGGCCGCAGCCGCGAGTTTTCCGTCACCGCGGCCGCAGCGAACAAAAGGTCCCAGCTTCCAAGACTTCTGCTTATCGAAAGTCGCGGCCGCGGAGGTCGCGCTGCCTAGATTAATAGCAGATTTTGAACGTTTTTAAGGAGGCTCGAAAGCTAGGTTTGAGAGTTCTAATCGTTCTTTTTACTTTTTATCATCTTTCTTCCATCTTTTTTATCGTAGAACAAGGATTTACCATCGGATTTTGCTACTGCTTTTGGGATTAATCTTGTTTATCGAATTCAACTTCGGGATTTATCAATCGTAAGATTCTCTTTAACTTAATCGTTAAATATGAATTCTTGGATTGTGATTTCTTTTGTTGATTATTCGATCATGAGTAGCTAAATTATTATGCTGGAGATAGAGGATTGATGTTTGATTTCCATTGCGATTGTGGGTGTTCGTTGATTGTTCATTTAATGCGAGCTGATCTTATTAAAGGATTTTTCAACTGTCAGGCTTGAGTATTGATAACTGTTGAAGGGTGACACTTCAACATTCAATTGTTTCAATTGAATTTGATTTATTTGTGCTTGAAATTGGTGAATCTATTTGATTAGTCAGTTAATCACCCTCTAGTTTACCTTAATCGACCCTTAAAACCGAAAGGGGAAGAGTCAGTCGAAATAGGCTCGTATGAACTAGGCTTGTTCGTAACTGTATTGCCTAGGAGTTAAATGAATTGTTAATTTTTCATTCTAGTTTGTTCTTGTATTACGAAAAGTTATTGAGAATGAATACTTGAGCGTGCAGGTTATTCAAATCACTTAACTGAACAATCACTTGCCCATTAATCGCAATTCGAACCAAAACGGATATCTCTGATTCCCTAGCTTCTTAAATCTTGCTAGTTCTACGTGATAATTTTGCTATTTCAATTTGCTTTATTTAAATTTTAGTAGTTGTTAATTCAAAACCAAACCAATCTTTGATTTAGAGTGTTTAGGAATTTTATTTCTTTTCTTTTGTGTGATTGAATAAACGTGCATAATATTCCAGTTGACCTTCTTCGAGAGACACGACCCGGTGTCCGAATCTTTCGATTCTACTCCAGAAAAAATTCACAACAATATTTATTTTTGAATTATTATTTAGAGAAATGTCATACACTATAAAATTAGCGGTAAAAAATATATATAATTATATATTATACATATAATATAAATAAAAAGTTATATATTAAATAAACCGGTTCGACCACTGATCTCACTAGTGAACCATTAAACCAGTAACTACATTGATTCGATGACCAGTTCAATTTTCAGAACAATGAAAAAAATAGACTTATTTAATTACTTTATTTATTTATTGGCATAGAGGAATAAACTCTAGTTTGTTCAACAAGGGCCAAAAACAAAATAATTTTAGGCTTTCCCAAGTACATCTGTAATTTGTATGGGCTCAATCTACATGGCAAATAAGGTATATTATGTGTGTGAGCACATCTATGCATAGTTTTTCCTCGCTTACATTTGTGGTTCTTCTTTGAGACATTTAACATAGTCAATTGATATTGCTTTAGTGAACAAGGGAAATTGTTTAACCTAGTTTGGTGTATTTGTGTCCAATGATATGCCAATTTTAATAGAAATATCTCAAAGACTCAAGTAAATAAAAACAAAGTTATTTAAGATCACTAAAATCGTATTTCCAAATTTGATTAAGAAACTACAATCTCATCTCACATGAAAATTCAATACATTCTAGTTTCTACCCACAAAATTAAATATTTAGAAAAACTAAAAGTCATAAATACTTATATATTCTATAAGTACATTTGGAAATAATATATGATTATAAATACCACTGCTACTTCAAAAGCATATTCAAGCAAATTTATCATAGCTGCTCAAAGTAAGACAAATTCAAAAGTTATTTGTTGGTTATAGACATGGCCAGGTGCCGGGTTCTGGCCCGACCCGGCCCGACCCGGCCCGGCGGGCCACCGGTCCTGGAATGGGCGAACCGGGACCGGCCCGGTTGGAACTAAGGGCCGGTTCGACGAATCGGCCCTGTACCGGCGGGTCTGAAAACCGCCGGTTTTCTGCCGGGTCCAGGTCAGACCCGCCGGTTCTGGGTTTTTTTTTTTGTATAAATTTATATATATATATATATATATATATGTAAATACATGTTCATTTTTTATGTATATTAAATACATGTTCATTTTTTTATTGCGAATGAAAGTGAATGTAGTTCTTGTACAATACGTCTCGTATTACTTGTATTTATTTTTTAGACATGTGGTTATGAATTTGTTCTCAAATCACTGGAAGTTTGAAACTAATGAATAGGGGGATGAAATTAATGTGAAGTGTTGACGACTCGAACGTGAGTTTAACATTACGTTATTTTGCAATCATTTTGTCGAACCTAAACAAAAATTAAGATGATAAGTACATATATATATGAGAGTTCTATTGTTTGTGCTATCATCACACAGCAATTATGTAGTGATAGTATAAACATTTTGTGCAACAAAGATGGTAACAAGGACACCTTCCATTAAATAACGTGTTTTTTATGACACTACAAAAGAAATGACGATATTACTCGAGATTGTGTATTGGAGTCGGATTGCATTATGAAGCTGATGAGCCCCACCATACTGAGAAATTAACTTATGTAAGGTTTTCAAAGTTCGATGAAAGGTTTCCTAAGTAATTGACATTTAAATATGGACTTGAGCTTAATTGACAGTTATTAAACATCCGAGGACAAATGATATAGTCAATTAAGGTGCCTACGTATCCATAATATAGGGAATCAAATTCCACGTAGTTCTTTTTGTGGTTAACTATTATGAATTTTTTCATAACTTATGACGTGGCATAATCAGTGTCACTGATGTCAAAGTTAACTTTAATACAAGATGATGCCTTTGTCCAAAAATAGTTAGTTTATCAGTATGTTGAGTTTCACCAACCTCATAATACAATCCGACTGCAATACACAACCTCGAGTAATACCGTCGTTTTTATTGCTAGTGTCCTACAACACGTTAATGAATGGAACTTGTCCTTGTTATCATCTTTGTCGTACAATATATTTATACCGTCATCACACAGCAATTGTGTAGTGATAGTATAAACATTTTGTGCAACAAAGATGATGACAAGAATACCTTCCATTAAATAACGTGTTTTTTATGACACTACAAAAAAAATGGCGATATTACTCGAGACTGTGTATTGGAGTCGGATTGCATTATGAAGCTGATGAACTCCAGCACACTAAGAAATTAACTTATGTAAGGTTTTCAAAGTTCGATGAAAGGTTTCCTAAGTAATTGACATTTAAATATGGACTTGAGCTTAATTGACATTTAATAAATATTCGAGGACAGATGATATAGTCAATTAAGGTGCCTACGTATCCCTAATATAGGGAATCAAAGTCCACGTAGTCCATTTTATGGTTAACGGACATTAACTCAGAACTCTGATGATGACCAAGTCCCTGACAGAGTTCTCTTGTTTGTGCCATAATAGGTTTATAAGAGAATTCAAAACAGAATACATAATGAAAACCTTATGAGGTGGCATCATTGGTGTCACTGATGTCAAACTTTTGATTTAATGTCGAACTCCAATAATGTGTTTGAGCAACAACCAGTAACAATTACCCGGAGAGATAAATCGTTATTCCCGTTGCACGTGAAAAAGAATTCGAATTTCCGGATTATCGCTACTGATTGTTGCTGAAACATATTATATAAGTTCATCATTGAATCAAAACGTTGACGTCATTGGTGTCACTGATGTCACGCCATGAGTCGTCATTATGTATTATGTGTTGAAATCTCTTATAAACTTGTTATAGCACAAACAAGAAAACTCTGTCACGGACTTGGTCATCCTCTGAATCCGGATTCAATGTCTGTTAAATTATTAAAGTTATTTGTTTTTTTTATTACACATTTATTTTCTTATTACACATTTATTTTTACCTTGTTATTTTTTCAAACTACTGTGGACTGCCGACAACGCGAAAATGGGCTTATCGTCGCATTATTTTACGATCATTTATTCGAAATTGAGTTAGGATTCAGATGATAAGAAATTATCTACTATATGTGTTCTATTGCTTATGGTATTGCAACCGCACTTTATCATTCAAATTATAATACCTAATAAAGATTATTTACGTGACATCACAGTCGTACATGTCGTTAATGTTTGAACATGAACTTCATTTCGGACAATGATACCATGTCAATAATATTCATTATGTATTACAATTTGAACTTTAAATTTCATCTGCAATGGCACAAACAACAAAACACTTATAGATACTTACTTAGCATATAAATTCTAACTCAATTTTGAAAAAATGTTCGCAAAATAACGCGACGGTAAGCCCAGTTTCGCGTCGTCGGCACTCCACAGTAGTTGAGATTAATATTTTTTTTATTTTATTACACATTTAGTTCAAGTCGATATTTAAATACAATTACGTTTACTTAATCTCAACTTCTGTAAAGTGCCGACGACTCAAATGTGGGCTTACCATCGCAGTATTTTGCGATTATTTCTTCGAAATTGAGTTAGGATTCAGATGATAAGAAAGTATCTAATATATGTGTTCTATTGTTTGTGGTATTGCAACCGCAATTTATCATTCAAATTGTAATACCTAATAAAGATTATTGATGTGACATCACAGTCGTACATGTCGTTCATGTTTGAACATGAACTTCATTTCGGACAATGATACCATGTCAATAATCTTCATTATGTATTACAATTTGAACTTTAAATTTCGTCTGCAATGGCACAAACAACAAAACACTTATAGATACTTACTTAACATATAAATTCTAATTCAATTTTGAAGAAATGATCGCAAAATACTGCGATGGTAAGCCAATATTTGAGTCATCAGCACTTTACAGAAGTTGAGATTTAGTCAACGTAATTTTATTTAAATATGGACTTGAACTTAATTGAAATTTAATAAATATGAAACAATAGTCAATTAAGGCATATGTTTTTAAGTTGAAGGTCTCGATATGTAAAATCTTAGAAATTTTTTTAAGGCATATGTTTTTAATATTCATAATAACTACAATTACGTCAATGATGTCATGCGCACAACCTCCATTGTGCATCATATTTCCAACTCTCTTAAACGCCTACAATAGAGCAATATACTGAAGTCCTATGGCAGTCTGTGTGATCGTTGTATATACTGCGATATTAGAGGCATATAAAAGAGTTGGAACAATGATGTCATGATACACAATGAAGAATATGGGAAAGACAACATTGGTGTGATTGATATTATTGCTTAAATTTGTGAATGTTATTCTATAATAGAGAGAGTCGAAGTTAGCACCGTTTACGGCATACTTAAATGTGCAATTATCGTACAACACTACAATAAAACTAAGGTCTTTTTTCTAGAGTACCGTAGTTTATTTGTAGTGTTGTACGATAGTTGCACAAGTAAGTAGGTCGTAAACGATGCAAACTTCGACTGTCTCTATGTATAATGTAAGTATTTTATTATTCAATTATGTATAACAAATTATTTGATATTGTACTATCATGAAAAATTATTTTAAGCTTTGATATTAATATTGTTAAAAATTATTATACTACTATTATATTATTTTGACCTTCGGAAAGGGTGGACAATTAGTTAGAGCTTCTCGACAGTACAATTTCAAATATCTTTTGGTAATTTAGTTGGTGTACTTGAAATATTTTTTGTAATTGAGTTGGCACGCGTTTCACCGAGAAACTTCTGGCCAATACAATTTCAAATATTTTTTGGTAATTGAGTTGGTATACTTGAAATATATTTTGTAATTGAGTTGGCAGTTTGGCACGCGTTTCACCGAGAAACTTCTGGCCAAAACAACTTAATTATTAGTTTAATTTTCATAAATTATATTATTTAATTTCTATCATTGTTTAAGTTATTCTATCATTTCATATTAATTTTGTTAAAAATAATTATATTACTATTATATTATTTTAACTTTAATATTATTTTGATCGATATTTGAGTTTCACAAATGACAATATATTAAGGTCATATAAAAAAAATATTAAAAACAATGGACTTGCGCTAAATTGACATTTATTAAGTGAAAATATCATACAAATTGTAAACTTTTTTTTGTTTTTTTTAAAAAAAAAACATTTTCACTTATAAATGTCAATTTAGGTGCCTACGTATCTCTTTTATGGAGAATCAAAGTCCACGTAGTTCTTCTATTTACGTACCTTCAATTCAGTCGAGTGGAAGTCTCTAATAGTCGTACTCGTCTTCAGCCGTCCCGGTACCGCTCGTCGAACTCGTGAAATCAGATGCGTCGTCATCGTCGTTGTCGTCACCTTCTGGCCCATCGACGAGCATAGTCGTTTGCGTCCTTCGTTCGACCTTCTTCCAATCCATCAACAACATTTGTGCTTGTAGATTCTCGGGCGTCAACCTCGACTGTCGTGCGTCTAGCATGTAACCTCCCTCACTAAAAGCTTGTTCGACCGCAACTGTAGAGGTTGGAACAACAAAAATCTCCTTTGCCATCAAACATGGAATAGGATAAACGTTTTCCATTTTTGACCACCAATCCAAGACATCGAAGTTCAGTGGCGCAATTGGTTCACGCGCAATACTGAGTATCAAATTCGACGTAAGGTAGTGATCCAGGTCGTTGTATCCAGTCCCTCTTGTCCTTTGGGGGTCAACATTCTTGTACGGATTTTTTGATGCCCACCACTCCTTGTAGTTTGTTGCGCCTGCTCGATTCCCGTAAGAAGAAGCACTGCTGCCGCTACTGCCACGAACAAATGAGCTGGGATGCTCTCCATGCGCGATCGCTGTTTCCCTGAACATTTCATACAACAAATCTTTTGCTTGCTCGACGAGCAGCCTAACGTTAGGTTTTTGACTGTATTCTTCCACCTCAGTCGGCAGTGGGAGTTCAAACATATGATTGTAATAAAGGTTAAGATTATCCATCAATTCAATTTCACGTACACTAGGATCTAACAAA
>CACSLK010027801.1:97669-108976 GCA_902706635.1 Striga hermonthica
ATATATATATATATATATATATATAATTATTATATCTACCTTTCGTATATAAAAATATCAAATTATCTATCAATCCTAATTGGAAAACAATTAAATTATTATTTAACAATTAATAAAATTATCTATGAAGCTATAATACGATACAAGTTAAAAAAAATATATAACATATAACGACCAAGTCTCAAAGGTGATGAGTGTTATTTTAGATAATAACATAAAACATTAAGATTTATATAAAAATTGAAAAAAAAAAAAAAAACTCATTTTTTTGTAACTTATAAGTATAAATTTATTAGGTAACACCCATATATTATTTTGCTACTAGAATCATTTGAAAATAAATCAATGCTTTTTTTGTGAAATGAAGATAAAATTAAAGTGTATATTTATACTTATCTAAAATTAACCTCATGATTCAGCAAGGGGCTGACAGGGTCAAAAAGAAGCTGCCAAGAAGTGATGGAACTTTTGCACTTGGCGCTGACAATTGCTCGATAATACTCCAGCTTGTTTATTGTCCCTTCTCCTTCCTAAACGGATGAAGTGGTCTTCAGTGTCTAGGACATACGATATCTGATACATGTTTCATCATCAGTATGACAAACAGTTGGGTATATAACAATACATCAAACCAACTAAGTCTGAAATTCCATCGTGAAAGAATAAAATAAATAAATGTACCTTCAGTGTGGTGGCTGACATCTTACATTCCAACCCATTCATTATAAGAGCATTTTCTGTAGCCATATATAGAGCAGTGGATTCATCAACATTGCAATACTTCCGCATATTCCTGCAAGTTTTAAGGGCAATTTATCAACCTAAATATCGCAAATCACTCACTATATTTTTTGCTGTTCAGCTCAACTGTCTTGCTTTACTATTTCTCGAAATACACATTTCAAGTCTAGATATACATACATACCTCTTCAACATTATTTTAGATGACTCCTTTTTTCTATGATCGATCGACAGATATTCATTGTAGAGATAGGATGCAAAGTTGGGATCTATGGAGACTGCAACAGTTTCAGACTTGTCATTTCCATCGTCGATTAATTGTATTGTTAAGCGGGTGGGTGAAGATGTCTGCATTCCAGATCATGAAAACAATTCACCAAATTTGCATACATTTCAGGTAAAAAGGTCAATACATTACTCGGGAAATTAGAAACACTACCACCAAGGTAAAAGTGCGACAAGACCCACTAAATTTTGAAAATCTTGAAGTACCACTCTTCAGGCTTATATTCATTTTACATTTCACGCCTGTTGTTGGTGGAGCCAACATGATACTGACATCAAATATTCTTACAATTGCATTCTCTACTTTTCCAAACTATTACAAAACACCAGAAAAGAGTCAGGAGTCAGGACTCTTGGTAGTATTTGTAGTTAAAAAAATACACACACTACCAATATTCCATCTGATCAACAAAAGATGGGCCAGACAAGAGTCAGGAGTCGGGACAATTGATATTAATTGTAGTTCAAAAACTATACACTACCAATCTTCCATCAGGTCAACAAAAGATGGGACACAAATGAAGCGAAACCAAATTTCAAGGGTAGTTAAGTAAAATTCTAAATTTAGCTGGGACTACTTTTCCTTTAAGGACCACAAACCTCAGAGGTAGGTCTTACAACCATCCCTCAATTTAAAAATAAAAAATAAAAAATCACGTAAAACTTACACATTCCAGCCGGTATATGTTCTCATCATGCAGAAGGACATGGACATTTTCGTAATAAACTGCATCAATACGCTTTTCTGGCTTCCTAGAATCTTCATATTCATACAATTGAAGAAGCTTACAGTCCATTTCTTCACTGGAAACAGTTTGGAGCTGCACATCCAACGCAGCATTCAGAAAAAGCATTGTTATTTTTATTTGTCATTTTGCAGAAAAATCAAATGAGAGGTAAAATAAGGAGTACTAAGACAAGATTTGTCTGCATTACGAAGTAAAAATTGGAAATCACTATGAATACTACAACTCAGTTATACCCTAATTAAAATAAACCTCCTCGGGTATTATAAATACTGCCTCAGAATTGTGTTTGCGTGACTATTAAGTATCTCCGCAATAGCTTGCATAGAAATATTGGTCAAAAGCACTATCTGTAACCTAGGTAGATGACGGGATATGTAATCAGGTTAAACTTCAAGGATAAAATTCTTAATTATTCCTAAAAGCCAATAGTAACATACCTGTTTGACCAGCTTATAAATCAACTTATCCAACGTAAATAGAACGTACGACTGGTTCCCAATGAGTGACCGGCAATCATCTTCAAATTTTGAATTATCAGAAGATCCATCAAGTAAGCTAAATAGTGCGCTCATGAACCTGCAGTGAACTTACATGGAAAATCAGTACAGAAACATATTACTTGCAAGACGTAACTTGAGAATACAAGTAGAACCTGGCATAAGGATCAGAACTCTCATCCTTTGTTATTCTCCATTTGGATTCAGCGGATATTGAATTCACCTTTGCAGCTAATATTCTCTCATACAGTGCCTATCAGCATGTGAGAATAGTGATTATTTTCCAGAAAATATAAAAATAAAAATAAAAATAAAACTTAAACTCTCAAGATATGCTCGCATGACAACCCAATGAATTTGTTATATAAAAACAACCAACAAAAGGTATACCCTATGATGAGGTTTATTTGAAATTCATGCGTTAGCAGGATTTTGTAGTAGTTCAGTTGAACCAAACGCATTTCCTTATTAATTTACCAAAAACAAAAAGGCATCTGAGATTTGGCGGGAGTATACAATAGTCTAGGTAACTCTGACATTAAGAACCACCACCCTAGATTGCTTCATCTTACAATTTTCCCATACCATCTCTGACGCACCCTAACTTATTCCAAATATTACATATATCCTCTATTTTCAATGTAGCTATAACTAGATATATAAAGATGATAAGCAATGTGATTGTAAATCCAAGACCGTATATTCGAGCAGTTTGTAGATTCCAAAAAAAAATGCAGGCGAGCAACTTTAGATATATCAAGAATGTAAGACAACCGTAAACCTCAAAATCCGTTTTCATATATTTCTAAGTTCAGCTAACATTTTTCTACCAAATTCACGTCAAACTACAAGCTAAAAAAAATAAAAAATACAATGCAAAATCTCACCTGATGCAACCTAAAAACAACGTAGAACGCATCATTCCCATAAAAAAGCCGTCCCTCCCTCTTCCTGCCACCATTTCCAAACGAAGCCACATACTTCGACAGAGGCCTACAGCTCATCGCAAAACGCTCAGACTGCGGCCCCACCAGACCACCGTCAGGCCCTACTACACAATGGGCCTCGCTTGTGTTCTCGCTCTCAGCCTTGTCTTCATCATGCTCTCCTTCTTCCTCGTCCTCAACCCTCGAGCACTCGTCGGCCCCCGACTCGCTCCTCGAGGCAGCAGCATCCCCACCCTCGGACCCATTCTCACTGACATCATCATCCGCATTGGGGCAGTTGTCGAGGCGTTGGGATGTCCCACTGTATTCGAAATCGACGGTGGGGGAAAGCTCTCCCTCTTCCTTCTCATTCTTGCAGGGACCAGCGAGTCTTGAACCTTCGAGAAACTCTCCACCCGTTGGTTGGTTCGGTCTGGAAGAGTCCAGGACCTGCTCGCCAGAGAGAGGGGAGTTAGGCAGAAAGAACAAAGATTGTTGGGTGTTTCGTGTGATTTAATAGAACCTACGGGGAGTTTTTGCAAGTAGCCCATAAACTTGTATAATAACATAAGTGCTATAGTAAAAAACTCGAATTACAAACAGCACAAATCGCACAATGCCATCTTACCCCTGAGGAGCGAGAACCGTCGGTCATAGGTTTGAGTCCATTGGTTTCCTCGTAACCATTGTGCACTCTCAAAGCGCTTGGACCGTGCCCTTGAATTCATAACTCACATAGTTATAAAGAGAACTTTCACTAGACAAAAAGTCTAACCCATCCAAAAGAAAAAGAAGTTGGTACAAAGATTGCCATCTTATAGTTACAACAAAATAAGCAATATCAAAATGTAAATCAACCTTCAAAAAACCAATTACAAAATTTAATAATAAGGACAATTACAATATTTAACCTAAGGGTTGACCTAATTACTAAAAAACCATTAACCTTGATAATCATGTATAATCCTTTTTAGGTTTTACTTAAACTTCGCAAATTACCCCCTATTGAGGTTGTAATTTGTAAAATAGAAACAATTAATTATTTGTAATTTTGGTAGATAGCTCTAGTTTTCTGTGAATTGACTAAACCTAGAGATAATAAATGTAATTAATCCTCTGTATATAGGAAACAACAGATTGCATTGTACCTCCTATATACATACCGTGATTAACATCTGACCCTGAAGTAGCACCTGCATCAGAAGGCAAGCTAAGCCCTTCTTTTGCTAAAGTATCCAAATTTTTAACCCCAACCCTCCCCAGACTTGCCCGTTGAGGTGATTTACCATAATCACCATTGCCGCTAGGCTTTGCACTGGGACTGTCCTCACTTTCCATAATGACATTTTTCATCATCCGACGCTTCGAGGCATCTTTATCTTCAATAGGTAGAGGACCGCATGGCCGGCAGCGAACACCTAGCATTGGCTCAAGAAAAGCTGTCCAAAACCTCAGAACTTTATTCAATTGCTCTTTAGTTGAACATATCTCTTCGCAAGAGTATTTGATTATTTTGTAGATATCTTCATGAATTTCGGCATCCGGATATTCGAACGTGAGGTCTGAAAATAGGGTGTGTCTATTTCCAGCAGCGATGCTGAGAAGGACTTCATCCTCTTTCTGCCTTTTATCCTTGATTTCTTTGATCTCTGTCACTAAGGCTGTACATAGAAAGCATGAAAAAGAAAATAGTGAGAATCAGACATACATAAATGAAGACAATGACACCTCTAGGTTTTGGCAACCATGACACATTGATATCGTAACAGTATGGCATTGCTAGATGCATTAGAAATTTAAAATGAGATCAAAATCACAAGGGACACAAGGACAAGAAGTTGATAGTACAACAATGGTGATTTTCAAAAGGCTTGAAGACACCAAACAATGTTTGAGTTACCACAATAATTGCCCTTGAGGTTCAGCTTGATATTCTTTTCTTTTATTTTGTTTGAAGAAATAAGAATCTCTCAAATTGCAAACAATGGTTTGATGTATTTATTTCACAAATTACACCATCAAGAGGAGTGATCTTAAGTAAAAAAAAAAAAATTAATGGAATAATTCTGATTACGAATAATAATTAGATATTCACTATGTGCCAAACATCACGTGAGTTTTGGAAACTTATCCAACATCGTTTCAGGACCTATAAAGAGAATCAGACTCAAAAGAGAAGATGTTAAACCTGAAGGCAAAGATTCCTCCAGAGAGTGATTTTTCATTGATAAAACTAAAGGTACAAGCAGAAGCAGATTTTTAAGTGAAACAGAAATCCAGATAGAATTCAAGTTTAACATTCTCCATTAATGAGCTATCAAACAGATCTGAAAACAAAATATACCATCTTTACCATAACATATTTAACCCTATCGACATTTTAAACACCTTTAAAAGCCAAAGGAGCAGCGTCAGACATACCTTTTGCGCTCAAGTTCTTTGAATCTTGCTGCTTGAAGTAGAAACTCCGGTGGTCAAGAGACTTGTAATGGTTTTTGGAATATATTTCAGCCCATATTTTGTTGAAATCCAACCGACACTTGGTCCATTCCTCCTGCTTCTGCTTAAGACGGATTAGGATAACAGGCAATGCCCGAGATGCATTTTTACGCAAAATGTCCACCACATCAACACCATGGTCGCCATAAAGGCGTTCAATGCATCTTAAGTTTAAAGCTGACATTAAAAAATAATAATAATAATAATAAGATGAAATGGAAATGGCAAAAGTATTCCATTACAACAGAAGTTGCATTACTTTTGCAAATAACATAAAAAATCAAGTATCTCTAACCATTAGTACTTATCTCATAATTCTAAACAAACAAACCTGAGAAATACTCATCAATTCTTATAGGGCCATCTGAACCAATCGTATTATTATTGATACTGTTCAACAGCTCCTCTGCCCGCTTGACAGTTGAACTGACAGACTCCAACAGCATGTCTAGCTCAAATCTTATACAAAATCAAATGCAGAAATATTTCTCCGTTAGTAAAAGCTGAGCCATCAACTAGAGTAATCATAAATACGGCTAGGTTATACTAAACCAAAGGTTCATTGCGTCAGTTTAAAATATGTGGTATAGGGCAGACTAGTAAATATGAAGATATCTAGTAGACCAGTAACAATATGAAATGGCAATAGGAGATGACGCGAGAATCATGCACTTAAGAGAATACAGCAAAGCTCATTAAGAGGATCTCATAAATTCCTATACTTTATAAGTTGGTTCTAGAGTTAAAAAGATTTTTATCTTAAATTGAAAATATGTTATTTATTGCATCGATAAAATGAGAAAATAGAATTTATAACATGTAACAGCAGTTTGGTAATCATGATTTATCAAAATTAAAGGAAATTGTCATAGACCTGATTTTGGTGAATCGCAAATGAGATCTCCACTTTCCTAAAAACATACACAGTTTAACATCTTCTTTTGGGGCTTATAAGATCTCTTAAAGGAAAAAAGAAAAAAGAAAAACCAAACACTTTCAGAATTTACGCTAATAAACATCTAATGATATGTTTCGGTCAAACACCTAAACTTCTATCATAGTCAATCATACAATCTATACACAAGAAAAAAGGATCTCAAAACTGGAAAAAGTGCTCGTTGTATACCTGTCATCTTCACATCTAAACAAGCTTTCTTCATACTGGTTTCTCCGCATGTGTTTAAAAGAGTAATCCTCACTGCCAGAAGTCACTGAGACCCAATGATCATTTAGAACTTGGGCGCCAAGCTCTGACTTCTGGCTAGCTGTAGGTATCGGGTACTGCAAAAGGTCACAAAGATCGGTTCAATAAGAAGAGGTCACACATTCAGTAAACAGGGATTTCCTAAGTATTTACACAAATGCTTACATCTTTAGGAAGTAGCCGATAACTGGGAGTGCAACGTTGACAATTTGAAAGGTCGAGCTCTTGAATAGACTTTTCCCAATATTTTAAATTGTATCGTTCCTTATCTTTTCCTCCTTCCACTTCACGCTTTGGTTCTTTCTCCTTATCCTCTACTTTCGTAGCTTTTGAAGAGTTTCCTTCACTCCATAATGATTCTGATATTAAAGGCACAAATTTGTTAAAATAGAAGTGACAAATTTCACTTTAATAAGGTGGGCAAAGTGTAAGAAATTACACCAGAATCGTAAAAACGATAAAAAGTTTGGGAAATATATATAAGAAAAAGAGAAAAGAATGACCATTCACACAAATATGAAATTCATCAACCACAAAATTATCAATAAAGAAAAAATTACATACTTTTGCCCATAACACGAGCTAGAAATGCATCTGCAAAAAATAGGCAAGTGATTAAAGGCGATAGAAATTTAACAGAAAAAATAGAACTACATAAAAGCAAGAATATTGGGTTACCTATTCCCTCACAGCGTTCCAAAAACTCGTTAAATCCATCCATAAGATCAGGGTATTTTCCAAGTAAATCAAAAACCTGAAAGCATAAAATACGAACTTGATACAGAAACAAATTCTCACCACATCTAATGCATACAACAGATGAGCTCATCCTGAATCACTTATCAGTACACCATTTGAAGAAAGCAAAATGCAAAATCCTAAATTTAAAACAGCTATATTATAGATGATAAAGTCTGCTTCAAAGAAACAATAATTACACTGCATATGAAAGCATAAAATAAAATTAGGACATGGAAGGGAGTCCACACGTAATAATTTCAGTAAGTATGACTGTAACACCCCGCTTTTCCATGAATCTCAGAGTGTGTTTTTCGCAAAACTTTTCTAAATAAAACATTTTAATTTGCAAAATACTGATTTGGGATGCTACTGAAAAACATTTCTTTTCTAAAAATCCGTTATCTTTTCTAGATTAAAACTGTATGAATCTCAGAGTGTGTTTTTCGCAAAACTTTTCTAAATAAAACATTTTAATTTGCAAATTAAAATGTTTTATTTAGAAAAGTTTTGCGAAAAACACACTCTGAGATTCATGGAAAAACAGGGTGTTACAATGACAAAACCATGAAATTAGCTACTTCTACATTGATATCAAAAAACAATTACAAATAGAATTAACCTAGTGCTAATATATTTCACGGTATCATACCAAACTTTGCAATTCCTTTCTTGTGATAATCTCTTTGCTGTATATGTGAAGGCATTTCAAGAATGCCTGGTAATCCTCGGCATTGCACAACGTCTCTTTCACCTTTTCACAGAAAATAAACTCCTGACGATACATACCTGGAAAGATGTAACATAGTAAGATATAAAAAAGCCCAATTTACCAAATTAAACATAGAGAACGGCTAAGATATGAAAAACCTAATTTATCAAATGAAACATAGAGAACGCCACACAATAATAAGTTAAAACAAAGAAAGGGCCATTACTTCTCCGCTTATACTTTTTCCTTTCTTGTTGGTCAATTTCACCTTTTATTCCTTTATCTAGGATCTGTATGGATTAGGGCATTAAGGTGAATTGCAATAAACCATCCACTATTATTAATGGTCACCATATAGTATTAAATTCCTAATAAGAAAATCAATATCTAAAACAACACATTCGCAACTTTTTCCAGCCAAAAAATATTTTTCAGAAACAAAAATCAATAAGAAAAGCAAATAAACAATTCTCCTATATATGCCACTACAAGACATGTTTGTTGACTCACTCTTCCATGCCTCTTTGTCGTCATATGCAGCTAAACTAGAGTTTCCCCCAAAGTCTTCAACTTTCTTAGCAGATTTCCTTTTCTCGGAGGACCTTTGCATGCTGAAATCGCCATTATTCCCATCGTCATGATCTCTCTCATCCCGCTCGCGGCTTCTCCTATTATCCCTGTTTTCTCTTTCCACTTGCTTTTTGGGCTCCTTGTGCAACTTCATAGCCGTTTTATCGTCATCCACATCAGGACGGTCAACACTTGGATCTCGCTCTCCGTTGGGCCCGAGTTTTCGTGACCGTTGCTAAGAAGTTTGTGGGCCATGCAACTTTGTCAGTACTCCGACAAAATCATAAATGGGTATGGAACAAAACAACGGTTAATTTACAAAAACTAATCCTAACATCATTCTATTTAGCCAATTTGTTTGAAAATATATTTTATTTCCAAATACTACCCTGGCATTTGACTTGTCTTCAAGTATTGGAATAATACAAAAGAACTCAATTATCCTCAAATAACCCCCACAATTACTTGTATAACCTCAATACGTTACCAGGGAGAAAATGCTTTAGCAATAATTACACACACAAACCACAAGGACCCATTGGTAGCATCCAAAGATAAGTTTCTTTTTGTAATTAGGCTAAATTTAAGGGGCAATTTTTTTAATTTACCATAGGTATAAAAGGTAAAGGAAAGAAACCTTATCCACTTGAGGTTGCCGGATAGGAGGCACGGCCGAACTTCTTTCATCACCACGGGGAAATGAGTGGTGGCCCAGAGAAGCATGAGCAGCTGGTGCTTGAGCTGAGGTGTCAGGCAAAAATCTAGTGAACTCATCAAGAAGATCTGAATGGTCTTCAAAAAGCGTCGCAACCTGCAAGATAGAATACACAAAGACCTTCTATTCAGAATGAACTACTTAGTGAAGTGGGAAATTGATATAGAAACACATGCAGACCTCTTGGTAGACCTCAGTTATTCCCTTGTGTTCTTTCCGGTACATATTCAGAATGTCCAGGAATGATTTATACACGTGATCATCGTTTTGAAAACGTTTCTGCAAGTAATAATGAAAGACAAGGATTAGATGTTATATTATTCAACTTCTCCTTAACTAAAGGAAAATTACTGAAATCGCCCTTGAGTTTTGGTCTAATTAGTAAAAGACCAAATCATCTTTTCTGAAATTATAAATGCACCATACCTTTTAAGTGGTCTTCGTAATTCTGGAAGATAATTAGTTTTCTTTTTCTTTCCCTTTTTACTTAAGACTGGACTTTAAGGACATTTTTTCAGTAAAGGCTAAAATAAAATCACATAATATCCAAACTCACCTTGATCTTGTTGACAAAACTAATTGCCTCTTCAAACTCAACCGTCCTTTTCGGTGGAGCCTCTTCCTCATCCGTGAGGGTAATTTCATACCCCTTAGGTAAGAATGTGTTGAACCCGAGAATTAAATTAGGATGACCTTTAAATAACTCTTTCACTCTACCTATGACGCCAGCAGTATCAATCCTGCCCAAACAAGAAAAAGAATAAATGAAGGTTTAATGATAAGATTCCAATTGAATCCCCACACATATAACAAACTTATTCTACTGAGAGATGCATGTTCTCTTACCTTTGTGCTTTAAAATCTTTCATTACATCAAGGAACTTATCATACTTTTCTCGTTGATCTTGAAACATGTCCTTGACCTCTTTCAAATAAGTCAATGCATCATTAGTGGTGAGTTTTTGTGTACTTGCAGCAGCAACACTTGCACCACCACCTCCATTAACTATAGCACCGCCATTAACACTGCCGCCGCCACCTACTCCACCAGTGCCGCCGCTGCTGCCCATAGTAGGGTTTGGTGGGCCATGCCTGAGAACATAAAATGGAAAATATATGAATAATCAACTTTATGATCTATATCAACCACAGAACAGCTCAAAGTTACATACGAGAAGAGCCACAATTAACATATATGAAAATCAAGACAGCAACTGTGATCTTTTGTTTAGTTTCTTTCTCTTGTTCTTCAAGATATATGTTTTTGTTCCTTTTTCACATTTACTTACCTCTTAGTTTTATCAATAAAGGCCATTCCTTTTTTAGCAAAGATCATATAATATAGGGTTTCTAGCAACGATCAATCGGTTGTAACGAGCATCAGCAAATTGGGTTGGTCCATTATAGATAATCTTGATTATGCAGTCAAAAATAAAATCATATAAGAAACAAAGAAAATACAAAGAGAGAATAAGAGATAAGCACAGCCCATTTTAAAGATCTAGTTTTCTTGCAAATACTGCGCACAACAATCACAGAAATTATAAAACTATAGCATGTTGTTAATCTTTTAACCTAGTTCCTCGTCCTATCTGCAGAAATTCTCAAAACTTTAACTTTAGGTGAAGACCCAAATTGAGTCCAGATACAGAGCAACACAACAATCGGTGC
>CACSLK010027801.1:125221-149428 GCA_902706635.1 Striga hermonthica
AAACAAAAAAAGAGAAGATAATTGTAATTATTTTCTAAAAGTGAAAGTACTGAATAACAGTCGAACCATTTTTGCCAAAAATAAAAAAAAAAAGGTTAGAAACTTGTTCACTTTCTATCATAGCCTATACAATCTATCAAACTACAAGAGCTAAAAAATAATACAGAGCAATTTAACATTAATGTGTTTCTATAAGAAGAGGGTAGTATGAACTATTAGAATTGTGGTGTCATTGAAGTTGGTTTAAGTTTGGAGAGATTGCAGCAATGTGAAAAAAGGGAATACCACATTTGAAATTATGGGATCTGGTTTGCTAAATTTATTAAGTTTTCTGCAACAAGTTTTTGTATGAGCTTGTTTATATGTCTATCATTTATGAGATAAAATGTTTTGATAAGGTCACAAGTTTTTATGTTCTTTTTCTATAGGCTTATGCAGATTGTTTTGGTTTTGAATAACAAGTGTTCAATTTATCAGCTCTTGGAAAAAAACTTTCTATTACTAACATTGTGTTTTGGGCGCTTATTCATAGGTCTGGCATTCATAAAACAAGAAAACCCAAATTATGTGAATGAGAAGATATTTAAATTTTTTTTTCTTCTTTTTTCAAATTTCATGTGGAAGATTTGGTAATCTTTTTTATGATGATCCTAAACAATGGCATCCGTATGCTGACTTCATCGGCAGCGCCAAAAGATTTGTCGTCTGTATGATAAAATGAAACTACGTGTTTTTGCAATTGGGTAATATTTTACGATGGAATTATAATTCTCGGTTGCAACATATTTTATCTAGGTACCTCATTACAATTCATGATTTCTTGTAATATGCTTTGGTTTTTTTTGCAGATCGCCGCTGAACGTGGTAAGCCATCGAACGTTCACCACGTGTATAAATTTGCGCTCTTCTTGATAATGATGTTTAAGAATTTGGGATGAAACATGGTAGCTTATTTTCCATGCTTTGCTATGAGATTGGATGCGCTGGTTTTATTTTGTTGCATTATTATTTCCATGTAGCTTCATATTTAATAATGACGAATTCGTTCCAGATAGATCAGATGTCGACGTGGATGACTTGAGAGTCAGTCAGTTCGTACAAAATGGACGTCGCCGATGAGGAAATTGACCCCGATGAGCTCGAGAATCAGATGTAGAGAAGTGTGAATCTCAAATGAGGGGATCAAGGAATGACGGAAACTTGCTTTACAGCAGCAGAATAAAATCAAGTCCACCTTCGACCATGGGGCAACCTCTTTCTTGTTGAGTTTTCTTTTCCTCATTTTACTTTGTATCAATTTTTTCTTTTGGGTTTTGTGTTAATGATATGCACATTTAATTAAAAAACATGATTTTAGTTCAAACATTACATTCTTTGATTGATTTAAATTTATTCGAGGAACCAGGCAAAAATGATTTAGATATGCTGAATAAAATTATGCAGGAAACTGATACTAATAAGGTCAATGGCCTTGATTGAAAATCCTGTGAACATTGTACTTTTTTTTCACTCTTTTCCTTTGTTTATGCGTATTGAGTGCTCAAGTTATAAGTTTTATTGATCGGGTTTTTCTTCTACTCGCAGGCTTTGATATGGACGCGAAGTTCATTTGTCCGGTTTCTTGGTTTTAGGGGTCCCAATTAAGGAGTTCTATCTCATTATGTTGACATTATTGTGTGCTTGTCCATCAGGTTTGTCTTATTAATACCTCTTTTTTTTTATATGTTAGCAAAGGAGTATGGGTCCTGCAAGACTCGACAGAAGGTTTTAACTTTTTATTTTCTTAAACATGGAAGCATATTCTTGTAGGTTGCTTTGCTTGGATCTAGCAAGACGAAGGTCCCGAGGCTAGTGTTTTGAGGTTGATATATTCAAGACTCTCTATCTAGACGAGCATTTTTTTTATGTAGCTGCTTGGATTTAGCAAGAAAAAGGTCCCGAGGCTAGTGTTTCGAGGTTGATATATTCAAGACATTCTATCAGCAGATACGCATCCTTAAAAATGTGATACAATGGGATTTTGCTATATTTTGTTATTAAAGTTCTTAGGCTATTTTTTTTTAATTTGTGTTTGGAACATTATTAGATTGTTAGTTCATTTATTTATGTTTTTTAATTAGCAAAAATACTATTATTGTTGTTATTTTAATTTATTATGTGATATAAGATTTTGTCACTGTAATATATATTTCATACAAACAAACTTATCACTAAATATATGCAATTAATGACAATTATTATATTATATAATATCGATAAATTTTAAATTGCAATTGAAAATAATTTTTATGACAACATGTATTTGTGATGTATTTGTTTGGATTTGTTACTATACAAATTTTAAAACGATGATAAATTTTGTCACTAGATATTTCATGACAACTTATGTTGTCATTATATCTCAAATTTTTTATGACAATGTTTTTCTTCGTAATCATAGAGCTAATAGTTTTCTGACAAAAGAATTCGTTGTTTTTGTATGCCTATAGAGACAATGAATATTTCGTCACAACTTTTGTGACGTTTTTGTTATCATCGTACTTAATTTTTTTTTCTGTGACGAACAAAATTTTATAATTATAAAACAACTCTTTCATGACGAATTATATGAAATATGACGATTTTTATAACGAAAACCCTACAAAGATATTCGTCACTGAAATTTTATAAATTAGATCAAATAAAAAAAATTGTCATTAAAAAATTAAATTTAGATGACAAAGTTAAGTTTTCGTCATTTTAAACTTGTCTTTCTATGACAAAATAGTCGTTTACATGACAAAATTCTCATAATAAATATGACAAAATTATCGTCATGAAATATGGCCAAATAACATGACGATACTTATAAACGTCACTAAAAGTCAAACATTTAGTGACAAGTTCGAAATTTGTCATCTAGACCTAATATGACGCAGCTAAGGTGACGATCTCTGTGACGATAAAATTTCGTCATCAATTTACTTTTGTGATGAAAAATAAGGTTTACATGACGATTTTTATTGTCATTTTTTCTGAAATTTCTTGTAGTATCATCCAAAGTCAAGCTTTCAGTATATAACACTAACAATAACAACACTAAACAGAAAAATTACTAACTCCCAAACAGACTAAAATGATCCCAACAGGATAATGCCCTCTCACACTCGGGCACACAGAGGCCAACGACCAAACAAAAAATGAGATGTAAACAAACAAAAAGCCTAAACCCACACAGAACAATAAAACAACAAAATAAACAAACTAGCCCTTCCATAGAGAAAACAACTGAGTTGAACCAGAGGACAATTGATTGACCCAAAAGAGAGTTTGCAGTCCAAGGTCCGCCCCGGAAACTGCCGAACCACCTAACGAAGGACAAAACTTGACCGTTAAACTCCTTCGTAGGCCGACCCACCTCACAGCTGGAGAGACACCGACAACATCCTCACACCTCCGGTGCCCCGATCTCGCTAACACCACTAGCGAAAACTGGGAGCACCAGTCCACTCATACCCAGACACAAAGTAGGAGAGGGATGAGAATGATGACTCAGTCGCAGACAATGACAACACAGAGGCCACAAGTCACCCATGCGACGCGCAACCCATCCCTTGAACCACACCATCCTAGCAACACCGCAGCATCCCTGAGGCCGTCGAACAGAGCCACGACTGGTTCTTGGCAGACAGGACAAAAACTGGCCATAGAGGTCCAAGGACTATCACAGGCACTGGGGATGCAAGAAGACACCGCAATAGAATGACGGCCGAGCGGCCACTGTGGGGAGGACAACTGACAAAGACCTAACACCACTGTGGAAGGCGAACTGATTGGGACGGTGGATCTGCTAGAAGAGAGTAATTAGGGATTTTTCCCTTAGAGCCCCCACTCTATATTCATTTTGTTTCTTCTACTAGCTAATTAAATTAGCAAATTGTTATTTACTGAGTATATTTTACAAGTTTACCTCAATTGAAAATGTAAGAACATTGGTTTGGCGTCGTCCGACAAAACCTAAGTGTTTTCTAGAAGATTTTCTTGCTAGGAAAGTAAAATAAATTAAAGGGAAATTTTATATTTATTACTTATGAATTAATTAAGTTACTAGTATTTATTATTAATAATATATGGAATATATTATAATATAAATTATGGAGACCTAATCCTTTAGTAGAAGGGTTACACAATATATATCTTATATATTTACATACCATATATGCACTTGCATTAATGAGTTTGATTCTATGCCATAATTAGTTTTCTCTCTCTTGTAGGACAAGGAATAAGTAACAAGGACTATAAAAGGATGAGTTATTCATACATAAAAAATTCTGGACATTCTAGAGAAAATATAAAGAGGAATTAGAAAGATTCGCCGCAAGATCTTTGAGATTTGAAAGATCGAATATTTTAGGAAAGTCGTGTTCTTACACGTGTCTAGAAACACATGATCTCCATTGGAAACTCAATTCTAAAGATCTCTCCAAACCACATCCACAGATCCTATGTCAAGAAAACTTATTATAAATGAAAGATTTTGTCTAAATATGAAGGAATCTATCGAGAATGAAACTAACTCCTAAAAGGAAAAGGAGAAAATTGTGAAGACTCCTTACCTTAAGGAGATTGTATATAAGCCTACTCAAACAATCAATTGAGAGATCTGCTGCAATAATTGAGTTCATCATTTATCAGATTCAGTTGAGTGTTTGTGAGTTATTTATTCTTTTTATTTTATTGAGTTCAGTTTTTAGTGTTCTTACGCCGCTGAAGAACTAAGTTTTCCTTTCTTTTTACAAACACTTTGAGTGCTTAGGAACTAAGTACTTCTGTAGCTGGGAGGGATTCTTAGCTATAGTAAAGTCCACAGGACGTGGCCAATGGAGTAATTAATATGATCGGCTATAGTGTTGGCTAGGCTAGGAGGGAGTTCGAGCCGAGTAAGTCCAAGTTGTACTTTGTGGGACGCAAACCGATTTATCAATAAAAGAGCTCTGAGGGTAGGGGACGCTCCCCGAAGACATTAATTTTTATATTGCTTCCGCAATTTATTTTTCTGCATTCCAACACAGTCTGCGTAGTTTATACATTGGTGTTGCAACATCATTCTACGTACTCTATACTCCCACACCCTTATTTCAGAAAAAGTATCAAACAAACAAAAATAACCTAGAGAATCAAAGTTGTACACCAAATTTCTATGTAAAGTTTTTTTTTTATCATGACTTTCAAACATTATCATTATCTAAGATTATGTTTCAACTTACAATACATTTGACACATTTCACTATTTCGTTTACTTCTTTTTTCTGATTAGTTAAAAATAATGATGCAAAAAAATAAATAAACCATATAAATATTAAAATAACCTAATTTGACATTAATATATATATATATATATATATATATATATATATATATATATATTCTTATAAGAAAAAATGAGAGACCTTTTCAGCCAGACATGTAGCGCTTCTTGCATTTGACAAGTGGCACCCTCCAAAATCTGCAGTGAATTTCTTCTGTTATCCCGTGTGAAAATCTAAATTCGTTTCTTTTTTTTATTGGACACAACAAAATGGCGTCATTTGGCTCTTATTTTTCTTAATTGACTAACTTGCCCTTCCTTAACTATTACAATATCTGGTTAGGGCATCTTTAAGAGCATCTCTTATAAGAGGTTTTGAAACAGGTTTGAAATATTAAACCTGTAGGTTTTCTAGTTCTCTCTATTCTTATAAGAAAAAATGAGAGACCTTTTCAGCCTGACATGTAGCACTTCTTGCATTTGACAATTGGCACCCTCCAAATCTGTAGTGAATTTCTTCTGTTTTCCCGTGTGAAAATCTGAATTCTTTTTTTTTTATTGGACACAACAAAACGGTGTCGTTTGGCTCTCATTTTTCTTAATTGACTAACTTGCCCTTCCTTAACTATTACAATATCTGGTTAGGGCATCTTTAAGAGCATCTCTTATAAGAAGTTTTGAAACAGGTTTGAAATATTAAACCTGTAGGTTTTCTATTAGAAGGATGAGCTTTGAGGTTTGAGAATTTAAACTGGGAGCTCATTTCTAAACCTATAAAATAAAATAAAAAATATAAAAAGAAAAGAAAAGGTTGTTAAGGTGTGTAACACACTTCCTTCATGTTAGTTCATGTATGTGCCACACACACACACAAAACAGAGTGAATGACCAAAGGCCCACATGTCCCCCATGCCCAACATTTTTTTATGTTTTCCTTTTTTTTCTTTTTTTTTTCCTTCTATGGCCCACCTCACTCCCCTTTTGTACATTATTCAGTTCTTTATTTGTTAATAAAATTTTGGTGATGTTTTATTAGTTAACTTATATATTATGTATTAATATATAAGTTGATATAAAATAATCTAAGGAAAAAAAAAATAATTTCTAAAATTTTCAATAATTCACATATAAACTTTTTAATTTGATATAAAATAATCTAAGAAAAAATTTTATTTCTTCCTTTTAATATGAATTAGAAATTTATATTTATTAATTTTATAAAAGTAAGTGGGAAACATGTGAGGCCTATAAAAAAGAGGTTTATTGTTATTGGAAGTTTATGTGTGTAGAGGTTTTAGATGATGTGGCATGTTAGAAAATGTAAAAAGAGGTTTATGGGGTGTGGTTGTTAAAGTTGCTCTAACAAGAGGTTTTGGTGAGGTTTATAAACCTCACTTTTCGAGGTTTAACCACTAGAGGAGGAGGTTTAAGGTTTACAAATGTAAACCAGGTTTCATTCTTAAACCTCATATAAACCTCAATAAAAAATATTAAAAGTACAAAAAGTGGAATTGTAATATAAAAATATTAATAAAAATATAAGAGTATAATGTTGAGTGGGAAACATGTGGGACCATACAAAAGAGGTTTATAGATTTTATTGTTATTGGAGGTTTATGTGTGTAGGAGTAAGAATGAGGTTTTGGATGATGTGGTATGTTGGGAAGTGTAAAAGGAGGTTTATAAAAAGTTATTGTTAAAGATGCTCTTAGTATGGTCGTTGTCAGATTGACAGCTTTGGCTATCTTCACACGCCTTTCGTACGCTCCTCTCTTTTCTCTCTCAAATCCTTCCATTTGTCTATTTTCTTAGCCGGGAAGGCCATGCCCTAAAGCTCTCACAATTTACCACTTTACTGAGCCTCGACAACATTCCCCGGTCGCGTTCGGATCTCTGATTCCATGACTAGCGCCTCCAGGAAATTATATCAAAAAAAAAAGGAACGAGAGGTGAGCTCCTCATTTTCCAAATTGTACCCAAACGTATTCTTCTCAACTCGCCGCTAGCGCCACGCTCTCAGTGGAGTCAAACCCTTTTCCATCATATCTTATAACTTTCTTCTCTCAACCGAGAGTCCCAAAAAATGGTTTTGGCGGCTGAGATCAATGAACCACACTCATGAGCGGCGATAATTTACGGTTTCAGCTGGATAGTGCTTGAGCGACTACACGGTCGGCGGTCAACGACTCAGTGAAGGGGGTGGCATCATAGATCTGTGATAGCCCGACGACAGAGAGTAGTGCGGCCTGCGTCTGACGGTCGGTGAAATCCACTGGAACACGGTGGAGATCGGAGGCGGCTTTGCGACTGAGAGAGGGGCGACTGTGAGTTTCATTGGTAAGTTTTGTTCAGTATAATTTTATTTTTCTGTTCCCTCAATTTAGGTATGCGTATTTTTTTTTGAGATATTCTTTTGAGCTTATCAATAGATATTGTAATTACGTGATGTTACAAAAAAAATGTTGCTCATGAAAAAATTCGATAAAATGCTAAGGCTTTCGAATTTCGTTTGTTAATACATAATGTGGAGGGATATCTAATATGCAGTCATACCTTTTGAACAATATAAAAATGGAACTATAGATGATACTGAGGAAACTGTGATTAGTTACATGATTGGTTATATTTTACTGAGATTGTTCATTCGCAGGGCTTATTTGGTAAATTATCAAAGGCCACATATCAATTGTTCATGAGAATTGATTTCCAATCTATTTGCCAACTGGAGGACAAGTTGGCATTCGGGATTACATGGCGGTAATGACAGGACCGTGGGGAACAACAGATAAGGCCGCGATGGTAATCGGGATATATTCCTGGGGCTATAGCGTCACTGGAGTGAGTTGTATAATTTATCTAATATCATCTTCTTTGTTCCGGGTTCTTGACATAATGACATCATGTAGATTCTAATAGGTTAATGAAATCTATATCAGAAATATTTATTTATACATTATTCTCATGTGTTCACAATTATTCTTGAAAAAAATAAACCGCGCTATTGAATATGTTTCATTATTTTATAAAAATGGTTTTCATTTGCTAACTTTCTTCCTATTTTGATCCACAACTTTTATCACTTGCAACATTTCTGGAGTTGTGTTTTGCTTTGTTGCATTTTCCTTCTAGAGCCTAAATGCAATTTTTGCTCTTTTCGCAATAAGGGAGCTGCTCGTGTTTGCTATTCAGGTACCCCTATTTCCCAGGTGTTTGTTTTGTGACACTGTTGAACAACCAATACGTACAAATTCAGGACTTTGATTATGAAACTGTGGACCTGACATAGTTTCATGAGATTTCCCAACTCCAAACTTGCACCATAAATGGCTTGTTTAAGAGAAAAAAATATCTCGAATTTGTCTGTGTTCTAGACTTTTTAGTTTACCATTTTACAACTTCTAGTGTGCTATATATTCTTCAGAGTGGCATGTGAACTACCTCTGGCACTTGTTTTTTAGCCTTTTTTTCCCCTTGAACTTGAAATTTGCTTGGTCATAAATAAATTGTTGCAAGATACCAATTAATGGGATAAAAAAAATTGTTGTATTGAGTAAGGACTAAGCATTAATTTTGTATTCCTTTCTGAAAATGACAAGCTTGCAGTTTGCCGAAAATACATAGTAACTTTTTTAGCTGTGGGCCTGTGGCTATGCTTGTTATTTCCTTTTTCCTTAAACTTTTTTGCATTTTTCTCCAGTCAATATTTTGATCTGTAGTATCTGTATGCCGCTTTGACAAATATATTCTGAATTCTCCATTGCTTATTGAAATTACATATGTGAAATTGTAGGCTCTAGTTAATTTTGTTTGCCTGAACTGTGTGAAGCCCAGTCTCAGACCATTATTTATGGCGATATAAACTGTCAATTCACAAATTTGGTGATGTGCTTCACCCCTTGTTGGGCTTATCCAAGTTTTCCGCCTTTATTATGTCATTATAACAAGCTTTCTACATATGTCTTCTATCAGTCTCTAATTAGTCATTTATTTATTTATTTATTTATTTAGTAAATATGGAATCAGATGCTGGTTCATGAAGCTTACGAAAATCCCAAATAAGAGTACTTGGATTTCAAGCTAATTGGCTTTAGATTATTTTGTGATCGTATTTGGAGAAATGGCACGTAATAAGAATCCATTTGAATTATTTGTTTTTTGAGTTTATATATGTCAAACCTTGCCGTGAAAATTATTTGCCTATGTCCCGAGAGAAATAATTATAACTTTTGTATGAAAAGCTTGTATATATGTAAATTGGGATTCCATGCTCAATTAAGATTGTTTGATGTTTACATTAAAGTACTAAAGTGACTGATATTCTGTTTATTTTACCATATGCTTACAAGTACACTTTTGATGTACCCACAAGACACATCTATATTCATATGACTTTGCTTTTTCTTGGTATACTAAACTTTTTATATGATCGAATTAATTTGAACTTGGACACTATTCATATCAGTCGGAATATGGTTTATTGGTAAAACTTTTCTTTTACGTTCTTTTTTGTTTTATGTTAAAACTTATAGAGTGGATAGATTATAACGATCTTTGATCCTAGAGCACTAAAGTTAGAGCTGGGAACGTTTAATATTGGGGCTTAACCATTCGCATGCAATTTCAGGTACTTGACAAATTGCAACATGTTTGGAGAGAAGGGTCTGAGAAGTTCAGGTTTATCAAGCATTGACAATGAATTTGCAGAATACCCGAGTTTTCTTTTGTTTTGTCCGATCACCGTCGCGCCACCACCATGGGCGGTTTGCAAAGCCGCGAAGGACTTGAACTTTCTGATTTCAAAGTTCAACGACGGCAAGTAGCAGTATCAAGAAGTAGAGTACACTGATGCATAAGATGGCATCCCAAATGTGAGCGTTGAAACCCTAAACGGTGTGGATTCAAGGTTGCGTGCTTTTACATTAAATTACCATAAAACCCCTGCTTTCTCTCGAAAAACTAATGCCGTCAAGTTCTACCTCTTTATCGATAGGAACTCGTCCAATTTGTAAAATCTCAGTTCATGTCACTCTGTCGTGCGCTTCCCTTTTTCTCTCTACACCGACCTCCTAGGAGCTGTGCCTCGGAGAACACCGTCAGCATGACCCAGAAGCTCGAGTGCCACCTCATCACCTTCTCTCAACCATCCGCCATCATTTCTACCTAACTGGGTCATTCAAAGTTGCACAGCTCCCTATTCAACACCGGACTTCTTCGTGCAAATGCTCAACAGAGAGGGTGGTCCACTCATTAGGCCCACTCTATGAAGGAGCTGCCTGTTTTCCCAGATGACTGATGGGTGTCGAAACCAACAATAATTAATTCCTACTCATCTAAAATATAAAATTGTAGTAGCAAAGAGTACGGTCGTATCCACAGAGATTGGATGAAATGAGTTGATGCAACTATTTCGTGAAAGAATAACAAATAAATAAAAAAGATGGGGGGTTTTGATATGTTCAAACTACCTAAAACGATAAAAATTTAATTCAACTAAAATAAACACAAAGATGAGAGATTCAATATTTAACTAAAGTAGATCACAGATATAAAGTATCCAACCAAAGGAAAGATTCGTAGAAATGGTTCAATGATTCGATCATAGATGTAAAGATAATTCTCCTACTCTCAATTAAACTGGTTATGGTTATTGGTACGACCTAATAACCTATCCTTCCTTACTTGGTCGATAATCAGGATACGATCACTAATTATTTCTCCAATCAACAGACAGTCCTAGATATGATCATAGGATTTAATCTATCGACAACATCGAAACCTATAAGGACCACCAGTTCTACCCAACAAACACACATGTAGGATCATTTAGAGTAGATCATATATCTCCCTAAACATAAAATCAAAAACCCTTAGTAATCAACTATGTTCTCTGCCACTAATATTAGAACAATCAAACAATTACGGATTTAATGTCCTAAATGGCGATATGCTATTCAGATAATTGAACAAAAAGCTTTTTTTGTATCAATCAATCAAAATAACAATTGATAATAAACACAAGAGAAATACGGATAAAAGAGAAAAGAGAATTGAAAACTCAATTAGATCTCACAAATCATGTAGAACCAAATCATGAATAATCCTTTGGCTGGAAAAATAATTTAGCTATTCATACACATGGTAGTATTCTCCATAAAATTCATCTTAAAAATAATAAAGACAGTAAAAATAAAATAAACTGCGGATGAATTCTTATTCTGTTGTGCGTGCGTGTAGAAGCCAGAGCAGATCCCAGAACAGATAAAAAAATAAAAACGACGAGTGAAGAGAAAGAGAGAGGAGAGAGAAAGAAAATACCTAGCAGTATGATTTAATTATCAGTCTAATCCTAATACTAGAATAAAATAAGTAGAAAATAATATTTTCTCTCCAAAATATCCTAATAAATTAAAATAGTCCTTAAATAAACAAAAAACTCCATAAAGTCTTTTATTTCTCTTTCCAACTTGAGACTCCTTCCTTCTTCCAACTCTCGTAGGAAATTAGCGTGCCCACGCCTTAGCTCAAATTCATCTCTTTCGCTGTCCAATCATCATAAATTCCAAATTCCGAGATATCCTACAAAAATTATAGAAATTAATTAAAATCAATAATTAAGCTCAAATAAACACCGAAAAAGTATGGAAAAACATGACATTTAACATACGACTTATCAATGGCCTAAGAGGAGGTCTGTCCAAGTGAGATCACGCTTGTGGCTGTCCTCAGCTTCTGCAGGGACAACATGGAGCTCTGGATGTCTGACGAAGGTTCATGTGTGTTCTCTAAACCATTATTATTATCCATATACATCATTTCCTGTTTTTTACGATATACTGAGCATTGTTGCAGTCATGTGATTGAAGAATGATGTCTTCAAGTATGATTTCTTTTTTATATATTAAGTTTTTGCTTTATAGTGCATAAAATTATCATTAGATCCTTGCACTTTTACCATTTATGTTGTAATAGTTGCATCGTGTGGTTTGGTTTGGTGTAGTTTTGTCCGTTTTTAGGTTATGGATGAATTCATTTGTTTTTAGGGGTCCTTTTTTAATGCAGAATTTGGAAGAGATGAATGCTAATTTCTTTCTTATTTTTTATTTTTTGTTTATTTATAATAATGTCTTATTGAACGTCAATTGAAAATATTTTTACAAAATATAGGACATAATTATACTTATGAAGTTAAAAATATATAAAAGCTAATTTGGACCCGATTGTGCTGTGCACAGCTGGAATCAAACTAGTATATATATATATATATATATATATATATATATATGTGAGAGTGAAAGATATAATTGTTTGGCATTAGTTCGATGGTTCGAACAAGCACCTGGAACCACAGAAAAAGGGAAGATCTTTAATTATTTTATTTTCTTACTTGAGTTTATTTTGTATTCCATATATAAGATTGTGTAGATCTTATTATGGTATTCTATATTGTAGGAAATCAGATTTGTGTGAATTAAGGAAAGAAGAAGTTTGCATGAAAAGGAGATCATGGAGAGAGAAAAGAGGATTATCTTACCAAACTTATGCTATAAAGATGGAAAGGAAATCACGATGAGTCCTATGCCATGTTGAAGACTCCAAGACTAAGGAGATCATATATATATACTCTAGAAGAAGCTCCTATTGCTGCTGCTGAGAAGATTGATAATCTTTAGAGCAATATTCGAGCTTGATAATTTTTCTGTTCAGTTTTGTACACAGTTCAGTTCGAGGGTTCTTACGAACTCAAGAACTGAAGCTATTTTAGTTTATTTTTCATAACTTCATTCAATCTATTTTCGTTCTTTTACACTTAGGGAGTAAGTGTAGGTTATAAAGTCCATGGGACGTGGCCGGAGAAGTAGTTGATAGGATCGTGAATAGTGTTGGCTAGATTAGAAGGGAGTTCGATTCTTGTAAGTCCAAACTATGTCTTTATACGGTTTATCAACGAAATAGCTCTGAGGGGAAGTGGGATGCTTCTCTGAAGAGTTTTTTTTTAAATCTTCGGTCTAATTTCTTCCGCATTTTACAATTCTAGTTTGAGTTCGTACATTAATAAGCACACTCCGGATCAAATTTACGTTTCATTTGGCACCAGAGCAGTGTTCCTGTTCTAACTACGGGATAAAGATCTTTGGGACTGTGTGTCGGTCACCATAAGTCATGATGGGATGTCTGTCTCGCGCCCACCGTTCCTTGATGGCTCCAATTAGGCTTACTGGAAATCAATGATGGTGATCTTTCTTCTTTCTCTTGGCAAAGGCATGTGGCAGGCCGTTGAATCTGGTTGGACGGTACCTCTCATGGAGAAGGTTCCTGCTGAATCTAAGGTAGGAGAGTCCTCAGATGAAAAGTCGTCAACTTCTGCTACCAAAGTTCTGGTTGAAAAACCAAGGAGTATCTGGACTGATGATGAAAAACAAGCAGAAGAAGCTAACTTTCGAGCTTTATATGCTATCATGTCTGCCGTAGATCCCACTCGTCACAAGATAATCATTCAGTGCACAATCGCTCAAGAAGCTTAGAGGATTTTCGAAAGACAGTTTTGAAGGTACAAATGCGGTAAAAACTTCAAGGCTCCAAAGAGTTTCTATAGAATTTGACGAGACTCGCATGAGGGAGGATGAAACTATTGACATGTACTATGCCCGGTTCTGCGATCTAGTAAACCAGAGGCAATGCTTGGTGAACCAGTTTCTGAGGCAAGAAAAGTGCAGAAGTTAATAGGAACCTTACCGGATAGGTTTGTAATTAAGATTACAGCACTAGAAAGTTTTCAGAGAATTGAGAAACTGGGCATTGATATTAACCATGGCTTTGACTCGATGAGGATAAGCAAAGGGAAAGGCTTAGCGTTGAAAACCAAGGTTCGTGCTGCGCTCAATGAAGATGAAGAATCCGATGAAGAATCTTTTGATGCTGATGAGATCACAAAGGCCCTCACTGTACTCACCAAGAATGTCTCAAAGCTGAAGAAACTTCAGAAAAAGAGGGTTCAGGGTAATAAGTCCTTTGAAGGTGGTAGGAACCAGATTCAGCAATTTGGAGAAAAACGTTCCAGCATGTAACTGAAAAAGTTTGAGAATTCAAATCAAGGAGTTGAAAAAGACCAGTGTTGTGAATGCAAGGGTTCGGCCACTTTCAAAAGAAATGTCCTAACTTTAAGAAGAAGAACAAAACGTACAAGACAACGTGGTCTGACTGCAGTGACGATGAGGAGGAAGAATCTGAAAAGACTGAGAATTCTAACTACTCAAATAACTCTGCTAAATGTCTTCTTAATGAATGTAACTGTTTTACGTCCTCTGTCCATTTGACTGATGTAGAGTCTGATGCAGGTTCTTACGCGAATAATTTAAGCGAGGTGGACTCTGATGAATTCTCGGATCCAACTGCTTTAAATCTTGTACTCCACAAGTATGCTATAGAAAAGTGTCTCAAGGCAGCGGAGATCATCAAGAAGTACCAGGCTCAAAAACATAATATGAAGGCTATGGAACATCGATCTCCTGAACGTGAGAAGGAGATTGCCTATCTTAGAGATGAGCTTCAAAAGATGAGAGTGATGACCGTTGATCTGAATGAGAAACTCATCAAATTAGACCTTCATATCAGAAAACAGGACAGGGACCTTAACAGTTGTTTTGCAAAGCTTGCACTAGTTGAGCATGGGGATAGACTCAACAAATAGACAAGTGATGAACAAAATTTTACTATTGAATCCTTACATAACGAATTGTTTGTTGTGCGAAATCTTGTAGGTGAAAGAGAAACTGAAATAGTTGTTCTCAAGGAGGAACTCGGCCGTGTGATGGAGGAACATATGACACTTCAGAGTCATTGCTCTACTCTTGAAGAAAGGCTCAGTAAGAGTGAGGAAGTTGTCAAACTGATCAACAAGCCAAAGTCATCATATGCTGAAGTACAAAGATTGAGTCAGCAGATTGGTACACCTAACCAGAGTAAGAACCCCCATAACCAGAAACTCAAAGGCAAGGTTGGTGAATCAAGTTCCACACTGAGTAAGGCTGATCTGACTTTTGTTAAAGAAGGTTACTCAATTGATTCCAAGAATGGTAAGCCAAACTCTCCTAAAGCTAAGCACAAAAATTCTGCTAAGAACTTTGTACCCGTTTGTCACTATTGTGGGATTCGCGGTCAAATTCATCCCAAGTGTTATAAAATACATAATGATATATATACGGGTCGAATTAATGACTGGAGTCCTCATGGTGTTCCCTTGAAAACACCTAAACTGAAACTTGATATAGTAAATCATGAACAGAAAAAGATCTGGGTTCCCAAGGAAAGTAAGAACGTTTGTCTGTCTTCTTACTTGCCTTGAAATCCACGTCTAACTCAGACTGGTATTTTGATAGTGGATGCTCTCGTCATATGACAGGTTTGAGGTCTAACTTATCTAATATTATGCTTGTCTCTTCTAGTTCAGCAACTTTTGGTGATGGGGCAAAGAATAAGGTTCTTGGAGTAGGATGCTTGAATGTTCCTGGTTTGCCCAAACTTAAAAATGTCCTTTTAGTTCAAAACTTGAAAGCCAATCTTTTGAGTATCAGTCAATTATGTGATCAGGGTTTGTATGTGAATTTTACTAAGATCCAGTGTCATGTGTCTGATCAAGAAAACAAACATGTTCTTACTGGTAATAGGTCCAAGGATAACTGTTATCTTGTGGAACTTGACTTGAAGTGTAATAAAACCAGTGTTGACATGACTGAACTCTGGCATCAAAAGTTAGGCCACATAAACTATCCTCATTTACTTGAACTCTCCTCTACATGTGTTGTTCGAGGATTGCCCAAGTTGAAGAGGGAAGAACCACGATTCTGTGGATCATGTCAAATGGGGAAACAGAAAGGGCCTCACACAAGAGGCTGACTGAGGTTAGCACCAACCATATCATGGAGTTGATGCACATGGACTTGATGGGGCCAATTCAGGTCGAAAGTTATAGTGGTAAGAAGTATATTATTGTCTGTGTGTGATTACTCTAGATTCTCTCGGGTTGATTTCTTAAAAGATAAGTCTGAGGCATTTGATGCTTTTAAGAAACTCGTGGTAAAACTTGAGGATGAAAAAAGAACTAACCTTGTTGCAATCAGGAGTGACTATGGTAAGGAATTTGAAAACTGTGGTTTTGAACTATTTTGTGAATCTCGCGGCATATTTCACCAGTTTTCTTCTCCAATCACTCCGCAACAGAATGGAGTTGTCGACCGTAAGAACAAGATTCTTCAGGAAATGGCAAGAGTGATGCTTGCATCACAGGGCATGTCCTTAAGATGGTGGGCAGAGACAGTCAACACGGCGTGTTATATTACTAACCGTGTGTATTACAGGAAAGGAACTTGATTGACTTCATATGAAATGTGGAAAGGTAAAGCACCTATGTGAAATATTTTCATGTCTTTGGGTGTCGGTCCTATATATACAATGACAGAGAACATCTTGGTAAGTTTGAGTCCAAAAGTGATGTTGGTCAGTTCCTTGGTTATTCTACTAACAGCCGTGCATATCGTGTGTATAATTTGCGAACTGAAGTGGTCATGGAATCTATAAATGTTGTTTTTTATGATTCTCTTGAATGTGTGTTTGCACCTGATGTGTTCAACATTGATGTATCTAGTGGTAAGAAGTTACCAAATTCTGAAATTGAGAATGTGCTAAATGATGTTAAGTCTGAAACCCTTGATTGTGATAAAAATGTGCAAGGTAATGAATATAATGTTCCAACGTCCTCCGGAAATCCTGATGAATCTCGGCGAGATCTTCCTGCCAAGATTCAGAAGGATCATCCTAAGGATCAAATCATAGGAGGAATCACTGAGCGTAATACTAGAGGTGTGAAACCTGATTTTCGTAAGATAGCTGGTTTGTGTCACTTTTCCTGTTATGTGTCTAAGTTGGAACCGGAAAATGCCAAAGAGGCACTTGTGATGATTTTTGGGTTCAGGCTATGCAAGAAGAGCTAGAACAGTTTGTTAGGAACGATGTGTGGGAACTTGTCCCTAGACCTTCTGATTCGAACGTCATTGGAACCAAATGGATTTTTATAAATAAGACGGACGAATCAATAGAGATCACTATGAACAAGGCTCGCCTAGTAGCTCAGGGGTACACTCAAGAGGATGGTGTTGATTTTAATGAAACATTTGCCCCTGTTGCTCGCCTAGAGTCAGTTAGGATGTTCTTGTCTATTGCGTGCTTACTTGGTTTTGTCATTTATCAAATGGACGTGAAGTCCGCATTTTTGAATGGTTTTTTGAAAGAGATTGCCTATGCCAAGCATACTGAAGGGTTTGTGAACCCACATCATCCCGACTATGTCTTTAGATTAAAAAAGGCTTTGTACGGGCTCAAGCAAGCTCCGCGTGCTTGGTACGAACGCCTAACCCAATTTCTGGTCCAAATGGGATACTCTCGAGGGGGAGTTGATAAAACTCTCTTTGTGCGAAAATCGAACAAAGATATTATCATCGTGCAGATCTATGTAGATGATATTATTTTTGGTCCTACCTCGAGAACATGAGTAAATGAGTTTGTCAGCCACATGTCTAGAGAATTTGAGATGAGCATGGTTAGAAAGATGTTCCATTTTTTGGGTTTGCAGGTTAAGCAATTCAAGGAAGGGATCTTTCTCCATCAAACCAAATATGCTAAAAATCTTGTGAAAAATTTTGGTTTAGAAAATTCTAAGTGTCCAGCAACACCAATTGGGAGCCATTCCAAGCTCTCTAAGGATGACGCTGGAACTTCTGTTGATTCCACGCTGTATAGAAGCATAAGAACATCACATAATAATATGAAATGTGTGTCACTAGCTTACGCCCTTCTCAACATTTTTTGTCCAAGACGCTCTTTTCACAGTCGATCCGGCGTTGGGAAACGAACCATGTGCTAGCTATCACTCTAGATCATTTATGAGAAGGCAGCTCTTTTTGACAAAATAAAAATACTAAAAATAAGTACGTTCCTCAGATCCATAAGAACACGCAGTCGGTCTAAGACAGTCAACATCGCTCAAGTTTTCAGAAGAGTCAGAACATTAATTAAGAATCTAGTGGTGAAGAGAATGCAAAATGCGCGATATGTCTAATACAAAATACCCTATATGCTTACAAGTAATTCGATAGATAAGTATTAGTAATATACAATATAATACAATATAATGCAAGCATTCAGAATGGGCAGATCCCTAAGGATTTCCTTAGAGAAATGAACCTTTGAGAATTCAGTGCTTTAGTGAATATGTCAGCCAAACTTGTTTTGCGTAGAAACATACTCAAGGATAATCACATTATTCTCGACTAAATCTCCAATAAAGTGATACCGAATATCTATGTGTTTAGTCCTAGAGTATTGAACCGGATTTTTAGAGATATTAATTGCACTGGTATTATCACAAAAAAGGTTCACGGTTCTTACCTCAAGACCAAACTCAATCATCATTTGCTTCATCCACACGAGCTGGGAGCAACAACTTCCAACAGATATATACTCGGCCTCAGCTGTAGAGAGTGCAACGCAGTTCTGCTTCTTACTAAGCCATGAGATGAGATTATTACCTATGTAGAAACAACCACCAGATGTGCTACGCTGATCATCCACATTCCCAACCCAATCCGCATCACTATAACCTGCAAGACTAGAAGACGTGTCACGTGAGTACAGAATACCTAAGTCAGATGTGCCATGCACATACTTGATGATGTGCTTGACCGCCTTCAGATGCGATTCCTTGGGATTAGCTTGATACCGCGCACACATACCTACACTAAAACATAGATCAGGTCTACTGGCAGTCAAGTAGAGTAAACTCCCTATCATGCTTCTATACAGCGTGGAATCAACAGAAGTTCCAGCGTCATCCTTAGAGAGCTTGGAATGGCTCCCAATTGGTGTTTCTGGACACTTAGAATTTTCTAAACCAAAATTTTTCACAAGATTTTTAGCATATTTGGTTTGATGGAGAAAGATCCCTTCCTTGAATTGCTTAACCTGCAAACCCAAAAAATGGAACATCTAAGGATGACGCTGGAACTTCTGTTTATTCTGTTGATACCAGCGAAATCTTCGTCTCTTGAATCATCTCCTCCGGCAAAGTCTGCTTCACTCACCTCCTCCCCATCTGGTTCTTCGTCTAAGTCAGACAACATCAGCAAGAGCTTAGAACCTTCTCCTTTGGCCACTAGAGTACCTGGCCTCTCCGAATTTGAAGAACCTCATGCGGTTCAAGCTCAGGGGGAGTCTTCTGCAGTCCCGACTTCCGCAACCAAGTCAGTCACCAAGACGACGACCACCGAGGGTGAGAAGGACGATACTGTGGTGAAACTTGTTGAGGTTCACTCCGACCAACCAACTCCTCCACCTAGGGCTCCGGAGCGCCGTTCCACTCGCCGCAGAGGCAAAGATCCAAGTGATGAGAATCTTGCACCACTGGAACCAGAGGATGACGCCTATGACCTCGAAAATGCCTTCACTAACCGGTTCTATACCGAGGCTTCTCATGAAAGGTTTGAGCGTTTTGAGTCTTATGGGTTTTGGTATGGGCATCCTCTTAAGGATAAATTGTTTGTTGAACTTGGTGTCCTTCCTCTCATTGAGCCTGTTGGTCTGTCAAAATCTGTTGTGAATCTTGGTTCTTTCTTTGATGAAGTTGTTCGTGAGTTTTATGCCAATCTCACCCCTGCTGTTTTTGAATCAGGTAGTCCTCGTTTTCACAAACTCTTTTTGCATAATCGTATCATAGATTTTTCGCCTGCTTTTATCAATGCTCACTTGGGTATACCCTCTGATGTTCCACCCTTACCTGATGTGGACCTAGATATTGTGACCCAAGTCCTTACTGCCAATCAACTTGATACTTGGCCTGGTTCAAACCTACCTGTTAACTCTTTGTGCCTTGTTGCTAATTTGCTTCATAAGGTGGGCGCAGGAATTGGACCCCCACGTCCAATAAGACCTTGCTCACTGAGTTGCAAAGTAAGGTTATTTATTGGGTAATGGTGGGTCAACCTTTTAGCTTTGGGGAGGTTGTGTTTGAGATTCTTCAGCCATTCATCTCTAATATCGAGTCTCGTCGTTCCTTACCTTTTCCCTGTTTGATCTGGTCGTTCCTTGCTGCTCAAAATTTTTCTTTGAACCCCCATTACAATGACTCTCTTAAGCCACCTGGTAAGGATCTGGTTGTGAGCAACCGTACTTTGAGTGAAAAATCTGCTCCCAAGCAAGACTTTACCCCTTCTGTGGTTCCCACTAAGTGGGATGAGTTTGTCGTCCAACAGTTGGCTGAGTGGAACGCAATGGCCAAGAAAGTTTCTGCTCAACAGTCATATCTGCGTCAGGTTCTTCAAGCAGTAAAAGGGAAGCAGCGCTAGAACTCGGGGACAGGCCTTTCGACATCCCGTAGTTCGAAAAAGGGGAAGAAAGCCTCAAGGAAGAAGGGGATTGCTGTTGAATGATGAGGACTCTGATTCTGGGGGAGATTCAACTGACGACGCCATTGAGAAGTATGAAGCTGGGGAGTAGTTAGCTTGTTTTCTTTTGAGTGATCTGAGGGATGTAGGGAGGTCTTTATGTATTAAAGAACCTCGTATTTTGTTTGGTTTAGTGATGTGCTGCTTGCTACTAATTGTGGTGATTTTATTTGATGTTGGATGTGGTTGTTTTGCTACTTTTGCTTATTTTCTATCTACTGATAAATGGATGTTTGTTTTGATTGTGTTGTGACTTTGATGGCTGCAGGTACTGTGGGGAAGAACTGTGTTTGTACACAGTGATCCTTTTTGTTAGAATTGATAGACTAACCCCTTGATGAGGTTTTATCATCTGGTGCTTGTTTTTTTAGTTTTCAGGAGACTCTTAAGTCTGAAGGTTTTCGAACTAGATGGCAAAGGGGGAGATTGAAAGATATAATTGTTTGGCATTAATTCGATGGTTCGAACAAGCACCTGGAACCACAGAAAAAGGGAAGATCTTTAATTATTTTATTTCCTTGCTTGAGTTTATTTTGTATTTCATATATAAGATTGTGTAGATCTTATTATGGTATTCTATATTGTAGGAAATTGGATTTGTGTGAATTAAGGAAAGAAGAAGTTTGCATGAAGAGGAGATCATGGAAAGAGAAAAGGGGATTATCTTACCAAACTTATGCTATAAAGATGGAAAGAAAATCACAAGGAGTCCTATGCCATGTTGAAGACTCCAAGACTAAGGAGATCATATATATATACCCTAGAAGAAGCTCCTATTGCGGCTGCTGAGAAGATTGATAATCTTTAGAGCAATATTCGAGCTTGATATTTTTTCTGTTCAGTTTTGTACACAGCTCAGTTTGAGGGTTCTTACGCACTCAAGAACTGAAGTTGTTTTAGTTTATTTTTCATAAATTCATTCAAACTATTTTCGTTCTTTTACACTTAAGGAGTAAGTGTAGGTTATAAAGTCCACGGTGTTGGAACCCACGAGGATCTCGATATGCACAAATCACAGACAAACATTCAACATAAACCTATGCGCAGCGGATCTAAAGGTTTGATGAAGAAAACTTACTGCTTAAAATTTATGTAGATCTGGCTGGCCCGGACAGTTGACCGCAAATCAAATCTTCTCGGAATCGAACAAACTTGACCAATCCGGAAAGCTGACGTCACGGCGAAGTCAACGGCGTTGACCGGTCGGAAAACGGCCTCTCACGCGCTCTCACGCGCGACGACAAACTCCGGCGACTGGCTCCTTGCGGCGGCGCGTGGCGGCGCGTCTGGCGGCGGTTGGCGGCGATCTCGACGGCGATCTCTTCGTCTCGTCGTCCTGGTCGTCGTGGTATGGTCACTTGTTGGTTTTGGTCTCCGGTTTGGATGTATGATCGGAATCTCTATATACCTTAAGATCTTCTACTGTATTCTCAAACAGCTTTCTAGATCTTGTATCAGTGGAGCACAAGAAATAGAAGAACTCCTTGGAAGAGAGAGAAAGAGAGCTGGACGAAATATAGAGCTGATGGGATTGTTCTCTTCTCTTCCATGAGCCTAATGCTGTATATATAGAGCTACAGTAGGGACCCTAAGGAGAATAGGATAAGGGCTTCTAATATATTAATACTGTGGAGCAACCCCACAATTAATATATTAATAATATTAAAGTCCACCACAATAATATTATTGCACTCCCCTCACCTATCCCAAATTACATTTGAGACTCCTTATTATAATTATCCGATTTACCTCCCCATGTTTAAGATATAATGTCCATTAATTAATTCGATCACTAATAATCAAGAATTAATTAATATATTATATTACCGAAGCTAGCGCTCGCTCATAGCATTCATATTATGCCGGAATAAATCCACCTGCAGGGTTTAGCATAATATTCCTTCATGAACTCACTTCGGGGACATCATCACACTAACGCACATGGTGACCGTAAATATCCTAATAGCACATCGAACACATAATGTTATTACCCAATTAATTAAGTATGTCGACCCGGCTTGGATCTCACCCAAAGAATCAAAGCAACAACAATTATGTGCACATGCCTATTTAATATCTTACGGGTTAAGAGCACGCAATAATTAACTGAGGCCTAGTTCGTTTACGACGATTAGTATAAAACGAACATCCCTCTCTGGGATCCTGTTCAATACATAAATGTACTAGTGCAACTAATCGGTCAAGACAAACCGTACGGTTGACACTACAACCGTTCCGATGGGTTGTTCAATTCCATCTAGGTTGTGAACCAATGATTCTTGTTTCGCAAGTAACTGATATAGTGATCTTCGGTACGCCCGATGACGACCCACTTATCTACATGCAAAACAACAGAACGTGGAACTTATTTAATCAAACATAATTCTCATTCATCAAGGAATAACAAGTGAAATATCCACTAAAGCAAAGCTTAAGTATATAACACCAACACACGGGACGTGGCCGGAGAAGTAGTTGATAGGATCGTGAATAGTGTTGGCTAGACTAGAAGGGAGTTCGAGTCTTGTAAGCCCAAACTATGTCTTTATACGGTTTATCAATGAAAGAGCTCTGAGGGGAAGTGGCATGCTTCCCTGAAGAGTTTTTTTTTTTTTTTTAAATATTCGGTCTAATTGCTTCCACATTTTACAATTCTAGTTTGAGTTAGTACTATAATAAGCGCACTCCGGATCAAATTTACGTTTCAGAGAGAGTGTGTGTGTGTCATGTGAGAGAGAGAGAGAGAGAGTGTGTGTGTGTGTGTGTGTGTGTGTGTGTCATATATCACGTACATTTTACTAGTATATTTAAAATGTATGAAGATTTTATGTACTTGAAACTTAGGTGGTGTATTTAATTAAACTTTTAAAGACTATTAGAATTTTGATGTATTCGATTAAAACTTTTTGAGTCTTCTAAGAACTCCGCGCTGTTCAAATTTAGACTTAAAAAGACTTTTTATAAATTTCTAATAGTCTCAAAATTTAAACTTTATGTGAATCTCAATAAGCCGCTTGATATTTAAAGTATGAAAATTTCTGAGACTTTTTAAATTATAAGAGTTTTAGAGATTTTTTAATACAATTACAAAGATAAAATCCTACTAGAAATCTCTTCAAATTAGTGATGTTTTGTTGGACTTACATGACTCTTCAGACTTGCTTATCTCTATATTGTTTCACATGTTTATATCTCATATCACTTTCATACTCAATTATTTTTACTCATTTATTTTGATATTTTGTATGATTTTTTATTTCTTCACAAGCATTTAACATAAATTTTTATTTTATTTATTTGTATTATGATTATTTTATGTGTATATAATTTTATCCTCCCATTTACTTGTTATGAATTTGACTGTTCAAATGTTATTTTGTACGGTTTGCACTTGTCAAGAATTTATACTATTTCTCTTTTTTTTTT
>CACSLK010027801.1:239108-260141 GCA_902706635.1 Striga hermonthica
ATTTCTTTAAAATCAAGGTGGGGTGTTACACTCGACTTTTCACCGAGGTCGAAATGGAATTTTGACAAAATTAAATTCAAATTCAAATCATCAACCTGCTCAAGAAATAATGAATATACTCGTCTTCTCCCTAACCCTGCTTGCGAGCTGGTCGAAGTCGAGCAACAATTTTACCAGTTTCATAGCTGATACACGAAAGATTCGTCTTCTCCCCAACCCATCTTGCGAGCTGGTAGAAGTCGTGCAACGATTTTAGCAGCTTCATAGCTGATAAACGAAAGTTTTTCAACTCGTCTTCTCCCCAACCCTTCGTGCGAGCTGGTCGAAGTCGAGCACTGACATTCATTTTGTCGATATGACTAGTGTTGTAACTATAGTTTGACTTGTTGGTAGTTAGTCTTGAGCCAAATTTTTTCGAGAGTCCATTCAAAATATGCAACTTCACCGTTGTCAATATATTGACTTCATAGTTGTAGGCTTCGTAGCCTTCTCGAGAATCTGCTTGAGAAACATAACGTCATAGTTATTTATTGGTCGACTTCATAGTCGTAGGCTTTGTAGCCTTGGCGAGAATCCACTCGAGAGGCATAACTTCGTAGTTTTTCAGCTCGACTTCATAGTCGTAGGCTTTGTAGTCTATTCGAGATTCCACTCGAGTTACAACTTCGTACTAGTTTAAATCGACTTCGTAGTCGTAGGCTTCGTAGCCTCGTCAAGATTTCAATCGCGTTACAACTTCGTAGTTTTTTAAATCGACTTCGTAGTCGTAGGCTTCGTAGCCTCATCGAGATTCCACTCGCGTTACAACTTCGTAGTTGTTTAAATCGACTTCATAGTCGTAGGCTTCCTAGCCTGGTCAAGAATCCACTCGAGTTACAACTTCGTAGTTGTTTAAATCGACTTCATAGTCGTAGGCTTCATAACCTCGTCGAGATTCCACTCGAGTTACAACTTCGTAGTTGTTTAGATCGACTTCGTAGTCGTAGGCTTCGTAGCCTTGTCGAGAATCCACTCGAGTTACAACTTCGTAGTTGTTTAAATCGACTTCGTAGTCGTAGGCTTCGTATCCTCGTCGAGATTCTACTCGAGTTACAACTTCGTAGTTGTTTAAATCGACTTCGTAGTCGTAGGCTTCGTAGACTTGTCGAGAATCCACTCGAGTTACAACTTCATAGTTGTTTAAATCGACTTCATAGTCGTAGGCTTCGTAGCCTCGTCGAGATTCTACTCGAGTTACAACTTCGTAGTTGTTTAAATCGACTCCGTAGACGTAGGCTTCGTAGCCTATTCGAGATTCTACTCGAGTTACAACTTTGTAGTTGTTTAAATTGACTTCGTAGTCGTAGGCTTCGTAGCCTATTCGTGATTCCACTCGAGTTACAACTTCGTATTGATTTAAATCGACCTTCCCCCGAGGTCGAAAGACAATTTCGACAAAATCAAGCAAGGATCAACATCAACCTGCTCGAGCGCGTGCCCACCCTCGGAGGGGTGGTCGACACATACGACCATCTTTGCTCGATGGGTTTTTCCTCGAACGCATTGCCACCCTCGGAGGGGTGGTCGACACATACGACCACCCAGCCCGGAGGCCTTAGTCATGGTCGATTTTTTGTCTTCGACCATCCAACCCGGAGGCCTTAATCGTGGTGGACCACCCAGCCCGGAGGCCTTAGTCATGGTGGATTTGTCTACCTCAACCACCCAGCCCGGAGGCCTTAATCATGGTGGACCACTCAGCCCAGAGGCCTTAGTCATGGTGGGTTTTACGTCTTCAACCACCCAACCCGGAGGCCTTAATCGTGGTGGACCACCCAGCCCAGAGGCCTTAGTCGTGGTGGGTTTTTTTCTTCCTCGATCAGCTCGAGCACTTCAACCTGCCATAGGTCGAAGAGAAATACGTCGAGCACCACAAAATATGATAACAATCGATCATTCTAATTAGTATCACCAAGAATATAGTTACACGAGCAAGATAATCGTGAAAATATCTAGCATATCACAAAGTAATCAAACACATTTTCAGCCTCATTTTCCTGTATACACGATGACTTCTGCTCGATTATTCCCTGCTACCCATTCCTTATTTCAACAAAGCAGTCCATGCTGTATCTAAGTATCAGTACATCTGTTCATGTGTTTTTCTCAGCAAATATCAAACAAAGTTTATGAGTCGTAGTCTATCCATATCATCCAATTTACGGTTCCAATATCCATAATGGCAGTAGATGCATCAAAACGATCAACCATATCCACGTGTTACTATATCATACCATAATCCACATCTAAGCCCTTTTTCTCGATAATAAAGGACATAAATATCCACTCAAACGTACGGTAGACCAGAATTTCACAAAACCAAGATTCAATAAATAATTTGACAAAGCGTACTCCGCAGATACCTACAATTATCAAACGAATGTAGCAAGTGAAAATTCAAATGAGTTCATCCTAATACCCAATTCCTTAGTCGTGGAGACTCGAGACTGGCCAGCCCGAAGGCCTTCGTCATGCCAGATTTTTGTTCAAGGTTTTGCATATGCCACTTTTTCTGCATTTTGTAAATTATCCACACAATGATTCGAAACATTTCCTGTAAGCCATGATCCCAACAACATTTCTCCACTATATATTCTAATAATGCGCATTTCTTGAAGAAGGAGTGCTAAGAAATTGAATGCGTTGATAAATCATGCCGACCAAAACAGATGTCGAGAGTTGAGATTAATTGTGTACCTTAAAGTCGAGAATACCACTCGGAATTATCCTACCTCAAAAGAGACTTGATCTCTGTCTTCGAGATTGTCACCGGTGATCAGTGTTGTAGCAAATTATTTTTATTTTTGCCGAGTAACAAATCAAAAGATTAGTTTCCCGGGTCGATCTCTCGAGGAAGACTGTTCGGAATTTAAAATTAGTATTAATATCACATAAAAGAAAAATAAATCCTAAACATTCTAATCGATTATCATATGACTTCTTTTTTAATATTAACTACAATTATCAATTTAACTAATCACTAGAAAATTATAATTAAAGTTAGAAATAAAGTTAAGGAAGTTAAAAGAGTTAGGGAATCGTAAAATAATTATTTTCAGTTCTAACGATAATTCCGAATCATTGATTATTCGGTTATGTGATTCGATAAATAACTAATTTAGAGGTTCATATTTAATAACATTTCGTAACAAGAATATAAACATAAATTAATATATTTTCGAACCAAATAACTCGTAAGCAATACAGTTACAAACAAGCTTACCCTTTTCGAGCCGAGGTCAATCAACTTCTCCCCTCTCGGTTTTAAAATTAATTAATTAGATTTAGAAGGTGTTTAATCGAATAAATCATAAAAATAAGTATAACTCGAAACGATATGAAAAACCAACAATTCATCATCATAATCGAACTGAAATAATCATTTCCCTATCCCGTTAGGATAAGTTAGTTCATGGTGAGTTTATCGACACAAATAACAATAATAACCCAAGCTATCGTCGTACTTATAAAAAGTTATGATAACTTACAATTACTATTGAAAACTTGACGTCAATATATCACTAGAACTTGAACTACATAAAGAAAAATCACTTACAAGATCATGCAAAGATCATGCATGAGAAACCATTCTTGTAAATTATGAAGAAGAAGAGAAGAAAAGAAAAGAGGAAAATATTTACAATATCTTGAATTATGAAGTTGTGTTTGTTACAAGCATGATCATCTCTATTTATAGCTGAGATTTTAGTGTTAAAAATAGCTAAAAATCATCTCTAGGTAAAGCATGAGTCATCCCATCACCTTCATCACACCAACATTCATTATTTTGAACATCACAGCTGCAGAAATCGACTAGTAGCGCCGCTACTATGTCAGCAGCTTGCATGTCATCACGGTTTTCGCTCGTTCGGGCTCGTTTGGACTCGGAATTGAGTTCCGTTTTTTCATGAGTGTCGCTAACGAGCTCTTCTTTCCAGTAGTACAAAGTTTGCCATATTTTTCCCGAAAACCTGTTCTCTCGAGATTTTCAACCTACAAACTAAAAACTAAAATACGAACGGAAGATACTAGAAAATACACATAATTCACAAAAATACTTAAAATAATTAAAAACACATAAATAACTATAAAACCATTCTAAAAATAACTAAATGACTCAAAATAAGGATAAAAATATATTAAAATAACAATGAAAAATATAACAAAAATAGTACAAACAACTCCCCCACACTTAACTTTTTGCTTGTCCTCAAGCAAGCAAATAACAAGTGATTCGAAAAGAGAGATCGAACGGTCCAATATTAACAAACATACATTGTGTAACTCTCATTACCATTCGGTTATTTACAAAGTAAAACTCAAATATGAAAACATAGTTCTCACATATAAATTTAACAAAACAAAAACTCAACCTATGTCATTCCATCATGATTTACTCAATGCACACTTCCTTTTACGATAATCACGTGCAAAAAATTCAAAACGATCTACTCAACGTATAAAAATATAAAACAAGACCGTAAACCAAACCCCATTAATATTTTTCCAATTTTTTTTTATTTTTATTTTTTATATGAGTCACCTTTTCCAAATGAAAATTGTCGAGACAATTATTACTTAGGTATGTTCTTGGGGTGTGTCCCCAAGTTTCTTAAGCCGGTTTTCCGTACTCATTAACTCGATTTATATCTCAAATGATATTAACCAAGTAAAGTGGAGTCTAATCCATCCAACTCCCACGAACTCATTTTTATTCATAATTTTTTTTAGGGTACAGCACACAAAAGTACATCATAAATACAATAACAAATCAATTACGACGTACACCATGTGTATAGCATAACACGTTTACATAATCGAGCATAAGGAAATTATGATCAAGGTCATCAATCAAGAATGATAAAAGGATAAAAAAAAATTTGTAAATCTACATGCGAGTTCAAATGCCAACAAATAATCATTTTATTTTATAAAAAACATCAATATCATTGACCACATAATTCATGAGAGTTAATAATGAAAACGATCGATAATCCAAACTAGCCACTTAATCATTTGTAGCTATTAAACTCACATCAAGTCTCATATGGGGAAATCGACACAATACAACAACAATTAAAACTTAAAATAAAAGAAATTACGCCTAAACTTGTATAATCATATAATACCGTTCCCCCACACTTAGAACAAAACAATGTCCTCATTGCTTAACCAATAAAAGCATAGAAGAAAGCACGTTGACACACAAACTTATGCGAGAAAATAAAAACGAAACAAACTATATAAACTAAAATGAAGAAAAAACACGAAATCACATAAATAGACAAAAAATTAGAAAGTGAAAAAGTGTGCATACCAAAACTTCATCGAGAATACAAGTATTCGAGAGTAAATTCTTCACTCCTGCTCTTTCCCTGGTAGATATGTCCTACCTATACAAACCACAAATACTCCAAAACTCTCATTATTCAAACAACATAAATAAAACACACAACATAAAATAAAGTAAATAAGAAAGCAGTAAATAACTTGGGTTGTCTCCCAAGAAGTGCTTGTTTAACGTCATTAGCTTGACTAATCCTGGAGATATCATCCTGGGTCTAAGAAAATATGACGATCATGCCACACCTTTGTATTCTCAAGTATTAACATCTTTGGCAAAACCGAACAAGGCGTGCCAAATAAATTCTCGTGGCTGTGTTCTTTTGAAATTGAACACAATTTTTAACAATCACCAAGAAAAGAAATAAATCATTACAATCTTTTGCCACACAATCAACCACCGGGAATATAAAAATATCAGTGGAACACATAGAATCATTCCCGGTCATCAAAAATGTTATCTCGGATGTGACATTAACTACCTCAGAAGTCGGGAGTATGGGCATAAACAAACCCAACTCCTCAAAATGATCACAATCCTCAATAATACGAAATGAACACCCGATAGGCATAGAAACCAAGTCACACCCAACCTCAAGAGTCAAGTCATCAATAAACTCTTCTTTCGGGTACATGACATCACACACGAACTTAGCATTCTCCTCAACATCTTCCACAATTTTATTCTCCTCCTGAAAATCATTCTCCCAAGCACTATCCAATTCATTAGAATTAACCAACTTATGGATAGACACAACCAACTCCTCAAAAGAAGTGTCACCCATGCTATTTACAACATCCACAACCGACTCCACATTCTCATCCTCAACAATAAAACTAGAATACATAGCACTATCACCCAAAGAAAAATTTGATGTACCTTTTGTACAATTCAAGTCTGGTTCGTCAAGAGAAGAAATTTCTTTAATAACCAGCTCATAAATGTCCTCACTCTTCTCAAGAATTTGTGTTCCATCATATCCAAGAGTGAGGCCATTCTCTCTCAAAGTAATTTGATCCACCATAGTTCGAAATTCTTGCTCTAACCCAGTGCTTTGTCGAATAATCTCCGTAGATAAAAAGGAATATCTATTGAGCGGGATGTAAGATGCGTCCAAGTCGAGAAAGTATACCACATCGAAGTCGAACCTTGTAAGAGTAGTTTGAATAAATGATGGAATAGGAATACACCTCAAGTTTTGAAATTCCTCAATGATCGACGCAAGGCTAGCAAGTGCCTCTTGTGTGCTCGTCAAGACCTCTTGGTGATAATCGGATGTTGTAAAGGATGAAGAAAGGAACTCGGTCTCATATTTTTCTGGCATAGGGGCCATGGAAGCTAGGAGGCATTGGTTGCACTCCTCCAATTTTGCCATAATCTCGTCTATTCGGCTCAGCGAAACTTCTTGAGGTGGCTCAGGTGACTTTATGTAATTATTATAATCCTGAAACGAAGGATAATTGTAATTCAAAGATAAAGGATTATAATAAGGTGTACAGTCATGTCCCGAACTATAATCGGCTCTATGTGTTTGGTATGAATATCCACGGTCATCTACACAGGATGTATAGTATCTGTCATAAGTATAAGAATTTGAATAGTTCGGATACGAAGAAGGTGGCTCTGCATATTGTCTATACTTCCCCTCTTGGTAATTGTTAAGGTATCCACGAGACGAGCCTCCAACATAGGAATAATTGTACGTGTCCATGGAAGCTTCTTCAATTTTTATTTTATTTTATTTATTTATTTTTTTTATCAAAAGAAAAACAATAAAAATACAAGTTACAATATTTACAAAAACACAAACACCAAAAGCAAGAAACAAATTACACAAAATAATAATTATTTATTTTTATTTATTTATTTATTTATTTATTTATTTATTATAAAAATAAAGAGAAACACAAAAAATAAAATTAATACCAAAACTAAATATCCTACTTGCCTTCACCGGCAACGGCGCAAAATTTGTTGTAGCAAATTATTTTTATTTTTACCGAGTAACAAATCAAAAGATTAGTTTCCCGGGTCGATCTCTCGAGGAAGACTGTTCAGAATTTAGAATTAGTATTAATATGACATAAAAGAAAAATAAATCCTAAACAATCTAATCGATTATCATATGGCTTCTTTTTTAATAATAACTACAATTATCGAGAAATAATTGTTTTCAATTCTAATGATAATTCCGAATCATTGATTATTCGGTTATGTGATTCGATAAATAACTAATTTAGAGGTTCATATTCAATAACTTTTCGTAATAAGAATATAAACATAAATTAATATATTTTCAAACCAAATAACTCGTAAGCAATACAGTTACGAACAAGCTTACCCGTTTCGAGCCGAGGTCAATCAACTTCTCCCCTCTCAGTTTTAAAATTAATTAATTAGATTTAGAAGGTGTTTAATCGACTAAATTATAAAAATTAGTATAACTCGAAACGATATGAAAAATCAACAATTCGTCATCATCATCGAACCGAAATAATCATTTCCCTATCCCGTTAGGATAAGTTAGTTCATGGTGAGTTTATCGACACAAATAACAATAATAACCCAGGCTATCGTCGTACTTATAAAAAGTTATGATAACTTACGATTACTATTGAAAACTTGACGTCAATATATCACTAGAACTTGAACTACATAAAGAAAAATCACTTACAAGATCATGCAAAGATCATGCATGAGAAACCATTCTTGTAAATGATGAAGAAGAAGAGAAGAAAAGAAAAGAGAGGAAAATATTTACAATATCTTGAATTATGAAGTTGTGTTTGTTACAAGCATGATCATCTCTATTTATAGCTGAGATTTTGGTGTTAAAAATAGCTAACAATCATCTCTAGGTAAAGCATGAGTCATCCCATCACCTTCATCATACCGACATTCATTATTTTGAACATCACAACTGCAGAAATCGACTAGTAGCGCCGCTACTATGTCGGCAGCTTGCATGTCATCACGGTTATTGCTCGTTCGGGCTCGTTTGGACTCAGAATTGAGTTCCGTTTTTTCCTGTGTGTCGCTAACGAGCTCCTCTTTCCAGTAGTGCAAAGTTTCCCATATTTTTCCCGAAAACCTGTTCTCTCAAGATTTTCAACCTACACACTAAAAACTAAAATACGAACGAAAAATACCGGAAAATACACATAATTCACAAAAATACTTAAAATAATTAAAAACACATAAATAACTATAAAACCACTCTAAAAATAACTAAATGACTCAAAATAAGGATAAAAACATATTAAAATAACAATGAAAAATATAACAAAAATAGTACAAACAACTCCCCCACACTTAACTTTTTGCTTGTCCTCAAGCAAACAAATAACAAGTGATTCGAAAAGAGAGATCGAACGGTCCAATATTAACAAACATACATTATGTAACTCACATTATCATTCGGTTATGTACAAAATAAAACTCAAATATGAAAACATAGTTCTCACATATAAATTTAACAAAACAAAAACTCAACCTATGTCATTCCATCATGATTTACTCAATGCACACTTCCTTTTACAATAATCACGTGCAAAAAATTCAAAACGATCTACTCAACGTATAAAAATATAAAACAAGACCGTAAACCAAACCCCATTAATATTTTTCCATTTTTTTATTTTTATTTTTTATATGAGTCACTTTTTTCTAAATGAAAATTGTCGAGACAATTATTACTTAGGTATGTTCTTGGGGTGTGTCCCCAAGTTTCTTAAGCCGGTTTTCCGTACCCACTAACCCGATTTATATCTCGAAAGATATTAACCAAGTCAAGAGGAGTCTAATCCATTCAACTCCCACGAACTCATTTTTATTCATAATTTTTTTTAGGGCATAGCACACAAAAGTACATCATAAATACAATCACAAATCAATTACGACGTACACCATGTGTATAGCATAACACGTTTACATAATCGAGCATAAGGAAATTATGATCAAGGTCATCAATCAAGAATGATCAAAGGATAAAAAAAAAAATTCGTAAATCTACATGCTAGTTCAAATGCCAACAAATAATCATTTTATTTTATAAAAAACATCATAATCATTGACCACATAATTCATGAGAGTTAATAATGAAAACGATCGATAATCCAAACTAGCCACTTAATCATTTGTAGCTATTAAACTCACATCAAGTCTCATATGGTGAAATCGACACAATACAAAAACAATTAAAACTTAAAATAAAAGAAATTACGCCTAAACTTGTATAATCATATATTACCTTTCCCCTACACTTAGAACAAAACAATGTCCTCATTGCTTAACCAATAAAAACATAGGAGAAAGCATGTTGACACAATAACTTATGCGAGAAAATAAAAACGAAACAAACTATATAAACTAAAATGAAAAAAAACACGAAATCACATAAATAGACTAAAAATTAAAAAGAGAAGAAGTGTGCAAACCAAAACTTCATCGAGAATACAAGTATTCAAGAGTAAATTCTTCACTCCCGCTCCTTTCCCTGGTAGATATGTCCTGCCTATACAAACCACAAATACTCTAAAACTCCCATTATTCAAAAAACATAAATAAAACACACAACATAAAATAAAGTAAATAAGAAAGCAGTAAATAACTTGGGTTGCCTCCCAAGAAGCGCTTGTTTAACGTCATTAGCTTGACTAAACCTGGAATGAAATCATCCTGGGTCTAAGAAAATATGACGATCATGCCACACCTTTGAATTCTCAAGTATTAACAGCTTTGGCAAAACCGAACAAAGGCGTGCCAAACAAATTCTCGTGGCTGTGTTCTTTTGAAATTGAACACAGTTTTTAACAATCACCAAGAAAAGAAATAAATCACTACAATCTTTTGCCACACAATCAACCACCGGGAATATAAAAATATCAGTGGAACACATAGATCAATCCCGGTCATCACAAATGTTATCTCGGTTGTGACATTAACTACCTCAAAAGTCAGGAGTATGGGCATAAACAAACCCAACTCCTCAAAAATGATCACAATCCTCAATAACACGAAATGAACACCCGATAGGCATAGAAACCAAGTCACACCCAACCTCAAGAGTCAAGTCATCAATAAACTCTTCTTTCGGGTACATGACATCACACACCAACTTAGCATTCTCCTCAACACCTTCCACAATTTTATTCTCCTCCTGATAATCATTCTCCCAAGCACTATCCAATTCGTTAGAATTAATCAACTTATGGATAGACACAACCAACTCCTCAAAAGAATTGTCACCCATGTTATTTACAACATCCACAACCGACTCCACATTCTCATCCTCAATAATAAAATTAGAATACATAGCACTATCACCCAAAGAAAAATTTGACGTACCTTTTGTACAATTCAAGTCTGGTTCGTCAAGAGAAAAAATTTCTTTAATAACCAGCTCATAAATGTCCTCACTCTTCTCAAGAATTTGTGTTCCATCATATACAAGAGTGAGGCCATTCTCTCTCAAAGTAATTTGATCCACCATAGTTCGAAATTCTTGCTCCAACCCCGTGCTTTGTCGAATAATCTCCATAGATAAAAAGGAATATCTATCGAGCGGGATGTAAGATGCGTCCAAGTCGAGAAAGGATACCACATTGAAGTCGAACCTTGTATGGGTAGTTTGAATAAATGATGGAATAGGAATACACCTCAAGTTTTGAAATTCCTCAATGATCGACGCAAGGCTAGCAAGTGCCTCTTCTGTGCTCGTCAAGACCTCTCGGTGATAATCGAATGTTGTAAAGGATGAAGAAAGGAACTCGGTCTCATATTTTTCTGGCATAGGGGCCATGGAAGCTAGGAGGGATTGGTTGCACTCCTCCAATTTCGCCATAATCTCGTCTATTCGGCTCGGCGAAACTTCCTGAGGTGCCACAGGTGACTTTATGTAATTATTATAATCCTGAAACGGAGGATAATTGTAATTCAAAGATAAAGGATTATAATAAGGTGTACAGTCATGTCACGAACTATAATCGGCTCTATGTGTTTGGTATGAATATCCACGGTCATCTACACAGGATGTATAGTATCCGTCATAAGTATAAGAATTTGAATAGTTCGGATAAGAAGAAGGTGGCTCTGCATATTGTCTATACTTCCCCTCTTGGTAATTGTCAAGGTATCCACGAGACGAGTCTCCAGCATAGGAATAATTGTACGGGTCCATGGAAGCTTCTTCAATTTTTATTTTATTTATTTTTTTATTTTTTTTATCAAAAGAAAAACAATAAAAATACAAGTTACAATATTTACAGAAACACAAACACCAAAAGCAAGAAACAAAATACACAAAATAATAATTATTTGTTTATTTTTATTTATTTTTATTTATTTATTTATTTATTTATTTATTATTATTATTTTTTTTATTTTTTTTAATAAAAATCAAGAGAAACACAAAAAATAAAATTAATACCAAAACTAAATATCCTACTTGCCTTCCCCGGCAACGGCGCCAAATTTGTTGTAGTAAATTATTTTTATTTTTTCCGAGTAACAAATCAAAAGATTAGTTTCCCGGGTCGATCTCTCGAGGAAGACTGTTTGGAATTTAGAATTAGTATAAATATGACATAAAAGAAAAATAAATTCTAAACATTCTAATCTATTATCATATGGCTTCTTTTTTAATATTAACTACAATTATCGAGAAATAATTGTTTTCAGTTCTTATGATAATTCCGAATCATTGATTATTCGGTTATGTGATTCGATAAATAACTAATTTAGAGGTTCATATTCAATAACTTTTCGTAACAAGAATATAAACATAAATTAATATATTTTCAAACCAAATAACTCGTAAGCAATATAGTTACGAACAAGCTTACCCATTTCGAGCCGAGGTCAATCAACTTCTCCCCTCTCGGTTTTAAAATTAATTAATTGCATTTAGAAGGTGTTTAATTGACTAAATCATAAAAATTAGTATAACTCGAAACGATATAAAAAATCAACAATTCGTCATCATCATCGAACCGAAATAATCATTTCCATATCCCTTTAAGATAAGTTAGTTCATGGTGAGTTTATCGACACAAATAACAATAATAACCCAAGCTATCGTCGTACTTATAAAAAGTTATGATAACTTACGATTACTATTGAAAACTTGATGTCAATATATCACTAGAACTTGAACTACATAAAGAAAAATCACTTACAAGATCATGCAAAGATCATGCATGAGAAACCATTCTTGCAAATGATGAAGAAGAAGAGAAGAAAAGAAAAGAGAGGAAAATATTTACAATATCTTGAATTATGAAGTTGTGTTTGTTACAAGCATGATCATCTCTATTTATAGCTGAGATTTTGGTGTTAAAAGTAGCTAAAAATCATCTCTAGGTAAAGCATGAGTCATCCCATCACCTTCATCACACCAACATTCATTATTTTGAACATCACAACTACAGAAATTGACTAGTAGTGCCTCTACTTGGTAGTAGTGCCGCTACTATGTCGGCAGCTTGCATGTCATCACGGTTTTCGCTCGTTCGGGCTCGTTTGGACTCGAAATTGAGTTCTGTTTTTTCCTCTGTGTTGCTAACGAGCTCCTCTTTCTAGTAGTACAAAGTTTCCCATATTTTTCCCGAAAACCTGTTCTCTCGAGATTTTCAACCTACACACTAAAAACTAAAATACGAACGAAAAATACCGGAAAATACACATAGTTCACAAAAATACTTAAAATAATTAAAAACACATAAATAACTTTAAAACCACTCTAAAACTAACTAAATGACTCAAAATAAGGATAAAAACATATTAAAATAACAATGAAAAACATAACAAAAATAGTACAAACAATCAGCACCATAAAAACTTAACCTCCATTGTCCTCTCACATTGATAGATTCGTGCTTGCTCATTTTTTCCTCGACACTCGGACATTTATCTCAATAATTTGTCAAGACTTTCATCATCCCGTAGGTTCCTCGACAAGAATTCAAAGAGATGTCTTTATCAACATTATATTCATGTCATCCATTTTATCATTTTTCACACGAGAAAAATAAGAGATCAAATACGAACATCACTATCTTCTCGATTCAAGGCATGTTCTAGCAATGACACGCTCCGAAAATTATGGGCTTATTAATTCAAACAAAATTCTACATGTGCTCATGAAAATCCAAATGAGAGACTCCAAATATATCAAATTAACCAATTATATAATTCATGTCCTCAAGCCCACCGATGCGAGAGTGATAAGCATACTCACCGCACGTCAAGCACGATCGCAAAATATTCTCAGTTCAAAATTATGACCCACGTTTATCCTCAAATAAACAATTCTTCTATGAATAAATCGATTGACTCCACGAATAGATCGAATACTTGCGCAAGTAAATCAGATAATATTTTCACGAACATATGTAAATATTTGCTCGAACATGTCGAGTAACACCTTCGTGAATATATCAAGCATTATCTCAACAAGCTAGTTAAAAATTTTCAAGAATAAATCCAATCATATCTCGCAAGCAAATCGAATAATCCCATGCATAAATCAGATAATATCCACGAACAAATCAAATACTATCTCACCACACGAATCAACTAATTCCATGAGCGAGTCAAATAATCTCCATGAGTAATTCAAACAGCTCCCAGGGGTAATTCAAGTACTTTTTACGAATTAATTATACAACATGCTTGTGAATAAATCCAACGGTTCACGAATGGATCAGATAATATTTCGAGCAATCAAATATCTCCATTTTCCACCAATTTGAATCATAAAGTCTCCAAATTTTCCAATTTAAATCAAGCAATTTATCTCATTTCAACCAATTAAAAAATCCTCAACTCCATAACTTAAATGAGCGTGGTACCTAAATCACAAGAATGCTATCTCGAAATTTTACCTTCCCCGTCCGCGTTTAATAATCCCAAATATGTCTTGGGCATAAAAAGGGGTTGTTGGACCAAATTGGTAGCTTTCTGGGCCCATTTGGTGGTTGCTGCCTCAAAAATGGTCATGGCTTAGGCCAAAATAGTTTGCTGGGCCGCGGAGATACAAAATTGGGCCGTGGATACGCGCTGATGGGCAGCATGTAGAGCTGGAGAAGGTGGGCTATGAACTTGGCCGCACGCGGGCCATCATTGGGCCCTCGCGGGCTGAAGACAGGGCCTCACTCTGGCTAAGCGCGGGCATCAAGCGGGCTGGGTGCGGGCTAGGTGCGGGCTTGGAGCGGGCTGAGCTCTGGTAGCTTTTCGAGCTTTGCGGGCCAGATGTGGCCCGTGTGTTTCTCCTCTACTCTTTCTAGGCTATGACGAGTTGGGTCGCGCGCTGGGCCTCCTCTTCGGGCTGCAGAAACACACCCATGGGCCACCTCTTCGGGCTGAATCCCCATTTCGCTGGGCCAGAATGTCGCGGGTTGTGCTGCGTCAGGCTCCTCACCGATCTGCAGGTAGCGTGAACGTGACTGCGCTCGCCAGAGAAAAGAGTCATCGGCCAAGGCTTGCCGAGTCCGACAAGAATCAATGGCTGGAAGTGCGCCTCGACAAGGTGGTTATGATGGTACCGTCGGATTAAAGTGAATTGCTCGACAACACCGGAAAATTAGAAGAAATAACTGGATTTTGACCAAATTTTCTTAGATCTACGAACTTTGACCTCGAAATCGATAGCCTTACAGTAGGAATTTTTGCGTGAGATTGCAAGGGTAGGACGAGCTTCACGAGAGCTTCACGATGGTACCAACAGTTTTTCGTCGGAGAACTTTGACCGGCGGCGGCGGAGCCCGGCAGAGCCCGACGGAGGTTGGGCTTTGCCGATTCGTCTCGGTGAGAAGATTTCAGTGGTACCCTCGGATTTTTGGCAGCCTTCACAGATTGTCGGGAAAATTGGTTTGAAGGTTGATAGTTGACCAAAATGTTCTTAGATCTGGAATGTTTGACTGCCAAATTGAAGGTCTTCTCGGATGAATTTTCGAACGAAATTTTAAGGGGAGATTCTCTTCGAGGAGATCTATCCAATGATGTAAGAATCTTTCCTATCCGGCCACTTTGGCCGGAGGCTGGCGGCGGCGGTGATGCCCGGCGGTGGTGCCGGTGGCGGCGACTGCTCGAGTCGAAGGAGCTTTATTCGAATTTTCAGACGGGACACCATTTGGCTTCTCGAACGGGTCCCCACAGACGGCGGCAAAATGATAGGAAAAAGATGTCACCCGGGCTCCCTCGACTCGGACGGCCATCGTACCTGCAAGAACCCAAAGTCCGGACCCCGGGAAGGGTGCCTGGCTTTGGGCCTCTGATGCTTAAGTCAGTACTGGATTCATATGAGAATGCATTGAGAGAAAGTAGGGAGATAGTGTAGAGAGAGAGTGTGTAGTAATGGAATGAGGTGAGAATAGAAGAAATAAGTACCTTCTCCCCCCTTTTATAGTGGAAGTGTACCTTATAGTCCGAGTTGGGCCTGGCCTAGGTTGGGCTCAGCCCATATTATTATATCAAGTGTCTTAGCCCATGTATAGGCGTATTCTTCAATATATATCCATAAAAAACCGTTCGCATACGACATGTTATATCAGATACTACCGGTCGAGCCGACAGTATTAGCCGTGGCTATATCAACGTGAAGTCAGCCTTTTTTATTGGTATTCTGCATGAAGAAGCGTACGTAAAGCATCCTGAAGGGTTCAAGGATCCCAAAAATCCTAATCATGTCTACAGGCTCAAGAAGGCCTTGTACGAACTAAAGCAAGCACCTCGTGCGTGGTATGAGCGTCTTACCATATATCTTCTGGAGAAAGGGTTCAAGAGAGGAGGAGTAGACCAGACATTCTTTTCTCTCTGAACAAATGAAGACCTGTTGGCAGTAAAAATCTATGTGGACGACATCATTTTCGGATCAACTTCCAAGAAGCTGGTCAATCACTTCGTTAAACTAATGTCGTCTGATTATGAGATGAGTCTGGTAGGTGAACTTTCATACTTCCTTGGGCTTCAAGTAAAACAAGGTAAAGATGGTATCTTCTTGCATCACAACAAATATGCAAAAAATCTTGTTAAAAAGTTTTGTCTTGAAAATGCTAAAACCCTCAAACTCCCATGGGCACGCATGTGAAAGTGTCTAGGGATCATGAAGGTACACCGATTGATCAAACTTTTTACCAAAGTATGATTCATAGTCTCCTATATCTTACTGCTAGTAGACCTGATATTTGTTTTAGTGTTGGACTTTGTGCCAGGTACGAATCTGCTCCCAAAGAATCACACATGAAGGCAGTCAAGCATATTATCAAATATGTGGGAGGTACATCAGAGTATGGCTTATTTTACTCTACTTATACGAAAATACACCTTGCAGGTTATTGCGATACTGACTGGGCTTGAAATCTTGATGATAGGAAAAGTACTTCGGGTGGTTGCTTCTATATAGGTGAAGGACATCTTTTTGATTATTGATTATTGAGAGAAAACTTGAGATTGAATTGGCTGGTTAGTTTTTGGTGTTTTTGAATTTCATTTTATGTGTTGAGGGTAGTAATCGAAACTGTGTAATTTTATTGTGGGAGATTGTACAGAATGAACGGAGGTTCATTCGGGTAGAGTTTGAGGGATTCAAACGAGAAAAACCACAAGAGATTTATGGTCGGATAAGTAGTAGTGCAGATCATTGTTCAAGTAGATTGTAGAGGGAGTCTATACTGTAAACCCTTGAAGAATGTTTGAGATATTTGCATTAACGAAAGAGATCCAAATGGAGAGTGGGATGCTCTTCTGAAGGTCCAATTTATCAGCAATACTGCTTCCGAAATTGCTTAAATCTTCTTTGTATTCTGTTTGATTAAAATTGTATGCGACTCTGGATACTTGGTGTACAAGTTTCAAACTCCAAAGGTTGTTGCGGTGACCATATAACTGCTCAACCGTTGGCTGGGAAAGTACAAAGAGCAGGGATTTCTAGACTAAGATGAGGGCCATAACGCAAGAGCTCGTACAAAAATGTCTTATGTGTCAACAACACGGACCGTTGATCCAACGACCAACTGAAGAGATGATTCCATGAGCTCGCTCTTACTTTTTTATCCAATGGGAGATAGATATAGTGATCCGCTACCTCAAGCAACTGGTAAGAGAAAGTTTCTTTTGTTCTGGTGGATTACTTGAGTAAGTGGATCGAGGCTGAACCTATAGCAAAGATCATAGAGGATAAGGTTGTGGAGTTTCTCTTCACCCATATTTGTTGTAGGTAAGGTATTCTGAGGGTTTCATGTTCGACAATGGATCCTAGTTCAAAGGTCACAAGATAATGGCTTGGTGTAAGGCTATGTAGATCAAACAAAACTTTGTATCGGTGGCCCATCCAAAAAAAAGTGGATAGGCTGAGGTCGCAAATCAGTTGATATTGAGATCAAAGGTATGATGGAGAAGGCCTCGGAAGCATAGTTCAACGAACTCGACTCAGTTTTCTGAGCCTACATACAATGACCTTGACTTGGCGGACACCGTTTAGTATGATATATGTGATGGATGCCATCATTACAGTCGAGATCAGTCCAAGATTAGAGCATATGTCCACATTTAAAGAAGCAGAAAAATCTAAGCTTGGGAAAGAAGCATTAGATCTAGTGGATGAAACAATCATAGAACATGACATCTGCCGATGTCAATAAAAACCTTTTTACGTCATATTGCACCACCTCAATGGTAATCACCAATGAGTCACTATGAGGAACGTGTAACCCTTTGGCATCCTTAGCTCAAAAGCTGATCACAAGTGCTCGAGCTATAATACTAACTTCTTATTTCTTTCACTTAGCATTTCGAGAGTGCTTCTTCCTCGCGTTATTGGATGCCCCATTTGTGCAGCCTCTAGAGATCATATGAATGACCACCCTCTTTGGCGGGGCCACGTCCTCCTCAAACTATGAACCTCTCTCTTGACCTCTTTTGCCTCTGCCTATTTCACCACTTTGGTTCTTTCAATCCTAGATGTCCCCATCCTCATCTCGACCATCATTGTCATCCTGGTCCTCTCAACACCTTCTTTTTTCCTTCATTTTCCCTGTTCTTGTAGAACTCTTTCAAGTACTCTGATAAAACTCTCAATTTCGTCCTTCAGGTGTCTACAAGTATCCGTCATGTGGCCGTAGTCACGGTAAAACCTGCAGTATAGACCTGAATTTGGCCGTGTCGGTCAATCCCTTCTTGACTTTGGCCACAACACCGCTCGACCATCCAAAATTATGTTCAATTGCCTCAAGCACCTATGTCATATATGTTTTGAATGGTGTATACTTATCGTCTCTCTGTCTGTTCTTTAGAGGTCAATCTTGCTATCTATCTTCCCATTCTACCCTGACCTGTCCATCTTGGGTGAAAGCGTCTTCTTCTTCTTAGGCTCAGGTCGAGACAATTGCTCGAGATTTGTAAACTCTTCTTGCGTCTCCTCTATATTAACATTCTTCTTGCACCACTTTAACACCTCGTCATAAGTTTGAGCTGGTATCTTGGCAAGACAGCTTTGATAAGGGCCAACTCGAAGACTCCTAATCGAACCTATAACTTTGACCTCATCAGAGGCCGAGGAGATCTTCGTACATGCTTAATTGTATCTGACCATGTATTCCTCAAGCACTCACCCTTCTCCTGTCGTATTGCTATCCATCAAATAAGTCTTCTCCTCAACAATCACAATGGCAGACTGGTTCAAGCACAAGCTCTCCTCCAAATCCTTCACTGACCATGGGGGAAACTAGTGAAACCAGTCTTGAGCTCATCACCTCAAGGTGGCTAGAAAAGCTCGACAACAAACTGTGTCCAAATATCCATGCAACACCGCCATGTTTTCAAACGACCTCGCATGCCTTGACAGATCCGTTGACCCGTCGTACGTCAAGCTGACCTCCCTAAAATTTAGTGGTAGCACCTCGTCGAGAATATCCTTATAAAAGGGATGCCCTCGAGCTCGAATCGACTCTTTTCCATCGAATTTAGCTTGTAATTGGTGGATGTGCTCTCCTCTCCACGACATGATCTCTGTGCACACCCATGTCTTTACTGCTCGATTCATCCATCTCAATCTCCTGCCTATTGGTGCCCACCACTATGGTCGGCGTGATGATTGCATGAGATGTCTGGTCTGTGTTCTGCTGGGTTGCTTCAGCTTCGACAACATTGACTATCATCTTTCCGTGCTCCTCTTTAGACTACGTGATCAGCTGCTTTTGATCAGCCTCGCTCCTAGTCAGCCCCGTCGCCTGGACTACTGCTCGTCTAGGTTATGAACTGGACATATATGCGACCTCCCTAGTTGCCCGAGCCTCCGGTGGGTTTCTCGGGCCTACAGTTGCCACTGAGACCGACGATAAGCTCTGTAAGCCTGCAGGAAGAGGTGTCAGGGCCATCGGGGTCTGAAGAGGTCTGGAAAAGCTTAGTGTTAGGCCTTTTCTGAACGGATGCATCTTTGTCACGCATCATCAAAGGTTTGCTCTAAATTTCTCCGGGGAATATCATTCGCCATGGATGAAGATGAAAAATCTTCACTGGCTTTTTGATAAAATTCCCCACAGACAGCATCAAATGGTACAGAATAACCCTCTACCGACTTGGTTCGACGTGGATCTGGCTTCCTCGTCAGTGAGCGTCCTTCGTGACCTTCAAAAACTCGCACACTGGATTGGTTTTCTAGTGAAGAGCCTCTGATGTTAACACAGTGAAAAAGATGATGTGTTCTATGTGTGTAGAGATTATAGAGAATGTAATGTAACAATGGGCATACCTCGCTCGCTTATAATGGGAGACGATACCTTGTTCCCCAAGACTGCCCGAGGGCTCTCCAGACTGCCCGTTTGTACTACCCAAACTGCCCAATTCTATTTAGCCACATGACCCTATCCATGTAGGAATTTTATCGTAACAATATTCATTTTTATCCTTTAGTCTTCTCTAGCGCCCCGTTCGAATATGCGAATTTATGTGAATATATGTGGATTATTTGAGATCTTTATTATTATTATTATTATTAAATTTCCTGATCATATTATTATTATTATTATTATTGCATTTGTTAAATGTCTAAAATTGCCTAATTGTTATTATGTTTTTTAAATGTTTATTATTAATAAATATTATTATGTGTATGTAAATAGCCCGATATTATTTTAATTGTCGTGTGATCAACTGAACCGAGCCGTTGGATTTTATTTATTTTTGAGCCGCAAGCATTCTTCATTGAACCGAACATTTATATGGCTAAGTATCGAGCCCAAGAGACCCGTAAACCCGACCCATGTGTTTTTGTTGGATGGTAAGTTGCAAGGAAACCCTAACCTAGGTTTATTAAATCGTGCAAATCCCTTCTCTCTTCTCTTCTCTCGCGCAGTCATCCTCTCCTCTCTTCTTCTCGCGCAGAACCCCACATATATCTCTCTCTCTCTCTCTCATCGAACTTGTCAGCAGAGAAGATAGAACCCTTTCTCTCTCACGCTTTACCTTTGCGTCACCATAATCGGTCATCACCTCCGCGAGAGGACCTCCTTCGCTGTTTTCTCTCGCCGCTGTTCACTTCCCCCGAGCAGGCCACGATCGTTTCCCACCGCGGGTCCATCCCATCATTGTTGTTCGCGAACCATCTTCCCCGGTGAGTTCTACCACCGCTGGTTGCTATCAAGTCGTGTCCAGGC
>CACSLK010027801.1:307808-334933 GCA_902706635.1 Striga hermonthica
ATAATAATAATAATAACAACGTTACATTATTAAAATAGTATCTGAAAAATCTATAAAATTTAATAATCGAACGGGGCGCTACAGTCTACCCATCTTAAAAGGAATTCCATCTTCGGATTTCGAAAACAAAACAACTAGAAAGTACTAGAATACAAAGGTGAATATCAAAATATGAAATTTGGCAATCCCTCTGAATCCCGGTCTCCCTCTTCCAAGTCGTCTCGCCCTCAACTTGACTACCCCCACTGAACTTTAACAAATACCCTTCCCGGCCATTCCCTGATGAACTCTCAGGCCAACAGGTCACTGGTACCTCCATACAGGTAGGGTTCTGCCTATCACGTAGCTCGTCACAATTCACACGTATCTCGAGACACGCACACATTCCCTCCATCATGAGGCATATAACGTGTCATGCATCCTCGCAAGCTCTGGTAGTAGAGTCAACCATCAGGCTAAGTCATCGACTTTGTCGAGAAATCATAATAGGACTGACAATCATCAACATCACTTATCCTCAATATTAGTACCTTCAAAACACATGGTTCTGTTTAATACTGTTGACAAAGCCTCACTCCTTGCCAACATGAGTAACATCTCGTATGCGGTTTAGGAAGTAATAACTAGATATATTGAAATTATCTCCCATCGCACAGTCGATCTCATAGATGGGGATGCTCGACATTCTCCTACTAACCATCTAACTCCAATACTCTCTCATTCCTCGTAGATCTCGATCTCTACGAAGTACCCATATTCTCCAATCGAGACTCAAGACTTAGCTCAACATCCATGCGGGACTACTATCTCACCGTCTTGAGAAGATCTCGCGTGTGGCAATGGAAACTAATCGACAAGTCTCGCGTAATCGAGAATTGTTGATTGGGGAAAAACACATAACGGTTCAGAAAATCCACAAACAATTTGACCAAGGATAATTCAATGGCTAAAACAGGACTAAGTCGGTCTGGGTTCAATGCACTGTCACCCCAGAGGTGGCACACTCGCTGCCGCTACATATGCGGGGAGCTGGGACGCGTGTGTGTACCTAGCCGAATACCAGTTGCAAGGTCTAGGTTTGGCCGTACATGCTGGCCTGGGGAATTCTTGCGTTCGGTGATGGCAGCTGCGACACTCGTGTGAGTCAACGGTCGGATGCGCGCTAGCCTCGCGTCTCTCAGCACAGGCGTGCGTGCCGGGCCACCACTTTGCGTGGCTACACCTAGCTAAGATCGACGTTCGGTTCAAGGTACAGATAAGAAATCATCCAGCCAACAATGATCATAACTCAATGGTCATTACTAAAAAATAGAATAGTAGGTCGCTCGACTCTACCGACAAACAGTGTCGGCCGCCACGTCAGCTCTTTCTCACGTAGCTAAACATGCCAGCAATCATAAACGAGCTCAACTCTCAAATACTGCCTATAGCTTCACACCTCGAGTTAGCGTAAAGCTTCTCTAGTAAGTGTTTCCAGGCAACAATAGACACTAATCAAATTAAGTCATATAAGGCACAAAGGCATGCACATAAGAAAACTATTTTTTGAATTTCACAGCTCAATTTGCAAAAATACTAACACGCAGCGATTTTATAATGAATGAAGCTCTCAGCGCACAAGTCATATGATCATGATTCAAGTTGAAAAATGATTCTAAATCATGCTCCTACAATTTTCATGAAGGCATTTACAGCAAACTACGACATTTGATTACATATTTTCCAGCAAACATTCAAGTCATGGTCGCAGCCCAAAACAAATCATAATCAACTTACAGAGTCTCAGTAATTTGAAGATATTACAAGTTACTGTCATCCAAATAACATGATTCAATAATCACTAGAAAGCTAACACAATAATCTACTATTATAATGTTGAACACTTTCACGTTCGAGCATGACTGATACACTTAAACAGATCATACATTAACCATATGCACACAGTCATGATTTTATAAAACTAGGTGTACAATGTTTTTGTAGAAATCGTAACAAATTCATCTTAAATCCTTTTTCCAAGATTCGAAAAGCCACAAAAAGATAACATAATATACTTCATTTCATCAGAAGAACACATCTCCAAGAAATGGTTTCTTGAAGCCTAAAACAAGTTCACAACAGAGGCACTGATCCCAGAAATTTGTATGCAAATCATGCTCAAACTTCATCAATTAAATTGCTATTCTCTAAGCACATAATTAAAACCCTAAACCATGATTTCTAGCATATCATAACATGAACCTCAACATGAATTTCCATTTTTTAACCAGACCACATAATCCTGCAAATAACTTCAACATATATATGCATAAAAGCTCAGCCAAAAACTGCGATAACCGCATACATATCAACTCACACTTAAACCTCAATTATTTCAAGGCATGAATTCACCCTTACTAAGACATAAGAGACAATACGATACTAGAGCTTCAACAGAGGCCATAAACATCCTTAATAATAGCAGCCTATAAGACCTCAACTCATCTCATAAATTTTGAAACCCGACAAGGGTCCGAAGTAAATGAATACATTCCCAGTTCTCAGTGACTGGGTCCTATCAACTTTGGTTACAGACTTCCGAATAACCCACACTCCTGGGACTTCTTCGGTCATCTGCTTCCTTCACTTAAGCCTTCTCTTTCAAGATGTCTTGCTATGGTCCTTACTCGAAGACACTGAACAGAATCCTATAGCGAGAACACTGCTATGGACAGAATTAACTCGATATCAACTCACCGAAAACTCGCAACAAGAAACTTCTAAAGTTAAAAAACTAACTCTATATCACTAGAGTTCAACATTAAACACTATCACACTTAAAGAAGAATAGATTTCTTAAGCCCCAAAATAACGTAATCAGCAAACATATCACATGTAGTTTCATTGCTACTCATGCTAAACATCTTAAGCAACTTCATTGCTACTCATGCCAACGTATTCAATTCACCTTATAAGCAATTTCATTATTACTTATACCAAACATACCTGAGTAGGTGCGACACGACAGAAGTGAGTGGTCATAACTACATCACGTAATTCAAGTATTCCACAGAGTTCACATACTTCACATTAAGCTGTCTACAGAAACACAGACCAGCTCTGATACCAAACTGTAACGCCCCACTTTGATTTGACGAAAATCCATGGCTTTTCAGAAAAATCAGTTTAAAATTTTTGAAACACATTTCAAAACATTTGTGGCGCTACTCATTTTTAAAACAAATCATCAACAGTCATCATAATATTAACATAACATTAACTCCCAAAATGGGTTTCCTCATAATATCCTCAAACACCCAAACACGGGTTTCATAAAATCATCATAGAATCTATGGAGTATCTCCTTAACATTATTCCAATCCTCATAAATTCATAAGTTCATATAATCGTAAAATCAGTTCACATGGAGGAAGCACATCAAATTAATACACCGGTCTCATAGACAGACCACCACTTGCTTTCCCCCGCCGTGCCCGCACTTACTTAGCCTGCATCTGTAAAGAAACAGGTGGGAGTGAGCACATATGGAATCCGTGGTGCTCACCACTATGCAGTAAACATTATTCATAATATAACAGTAATCATAAAATAAGTCAACTATGGTCGCAACATGTATACGAAACAATTATCTATCTCATCTCGCATCAATAATATCAATAATCAAGACTCATGTGCACAACTACGCATAGACTACTGTCGGCTATATAGCGAAAGTCGGGGCACTAGCCTTCTGGTCTTACAACGAGTGCCCAGCCAGTAAGAGTAAAACCACCCCGCCGGCCAAGGCCTCACCTTGGTCTTACCAACGGGGAACACCAGCCGAGGGACCTAAGCCCTAGTCTTACGGCTCTCAAAGGGAGACTACCCAACGGGTACGTTCTATAGCTCGAGGATAACCGTTCGACGGCCGGTACAAGTCACATCAAAGGCTACATGGTTCACATGCATACATTGATCATACAACAAGCAGTCATTTATAACATTTACAACATAGCAATTTTAGAATAACGAACCCACCTGGACAACCGCAAGAGATATCACGAAAGTACGTGTAGGCGGCGAGCTCGGCTCGTCAAGCAACTACATTTAATAAAATAGCCCTATAAATGACTACCCAACACTTGAGAAACTAACCATAACAATAACTTAGTTCAACTAAACTCATATAAGCATATAAGCATGCATTTAACAATGAAATCTCATTTCCGAAAACACCACATAAGTTTTTCAAAACCTAACCCGAGCAGCGTTTTTAAAATCAACCTAGCTATCATCAAATAACCCATATGAACATGATTCAAGTCTCAAATTAAACCTAAGACATGCATCTACAACTTTAATGCGACCTCAGAAGCAAATAATGGCATTCAGCAGGTCACAAATTGACTAACATGATGAACCTCGTTGCAGTCCGAGAGAACTAAACATGCTTGTGCACAACTTCAGTAAAATGGAAATAATTCATACTACATGCATCATATTGACATGATTCTTGCATGTTTATAAAGCTAATAGACAGCCCTACAACTTTCATTTAGGCCATAAAAGCAAATAATGTCATTACAAAAGGGTAAAAGCAATTAACATTTCAGAATCAATTTCTGCCAAAAGTACAAACTCATCTCATGCATATCCTAAATCAATTTAACATAACTCGAGCTACAGATATCATATCAGCCTGAACTTTACACTATAATAAACCTCAGAAACAGACCTTTAACTTTTATGAAGAACACAAACTCATTTCAGCACATTAAGAAACAATAAACAGGTCATACATTAAATATAAACATGCTACCGGGTTTTACAGAAAACTAAAATCATAACTCACTCGATTCATATTGGATTTACAAAATTCCAAAGCCCTGAGAAAGCTAACAGAATATAATTTATTTTACATGCAGAACTCATCTTTAGATAACGGGTTTTTGAGGGCAAGAACAGAGGCACAACAGAGACCGTACAAACAAGTTTAATCATGCAATATTCACGTCATACGATTATCCCCAAAAACAGCATATAAGGAGCACAATTACAACTTCATATCAACAATAGACAAGGGGAGGGGTCCACGTTTAGCATGCTTTTATCCTCTTTAAAGCTGAAATTATACTCATCAATTTGGCCACATACTCAGCTCAAAAATACCTTTCACTAAACACATGAAACAACAAGCAAAACACATAATTGTAACCAATCACAAGATTCAAACTTCACCAAATAACACAAACATAAACTCAATATCTCTTATGACCAGCAGCACATCGACTAATTAACATAATTTCTCAAATCACACAAATAATCCCAATTATAATAAAGATCCAAACTTCACAACATAAGGATCTAGTTTGCACGAAGATAAAAGAAAAATGCGAGATTCACCTCTCAAAGAAGGAAAGACAGATTAAGGCTTGAACATGGTCACTCGCGGCCTCGAGAAGACTCGACTCGTTGTAGCTCGGGCACCCATACGCTCTCGAAAATGGCTCGTCTGTCGCTGCTCGGAACAAAGGCGCCTTAGTCCACGGAAAGCCCACTCCCGGTGGGTGCTCGAATCATCAGACAAAGACCCTCAGCCCATGTAAGAGTTCGGCCACAGGCGTGCTTGAGGAACCTGTGCAGTTGTTGTTCACCCTCAGCCCGCGTACTGTACTCGCGCCATGAAGGCCGCTGCTCGTCGAACTGTGGTTGGCCCTCCTGCAGGAAAAACACGCTTGGCCACTGCTCTCTATTATGGTCGTTGGCTCTCGTCTCTACCGCAGCAAGGGTTGACTCTCAGTTGCAGTTCATCCTCACCGTCGAAAAGAAGAACTCAACCGCTGTGAGGATCGGGAAGGACATGGTCGCGCCGACGATGGCTCATCAATGCTGGTTTGGTTGTCGAGAGGACAGCTGGCCTTCGGCTCGCTGGAAGTAGCTGCCCGCTGTTGCCAGGGGTCGGTCGATGGTCTGCATCTGGTCATTGACGACGGCTGTTTGCTGGTAAAAACGGAGACCCTCAGATTGTCATGAAGTTTACGGCTATCAAGACGAAATTGGCTCTCCTCGCCGGAAGAAACAAAGCCCGATCGCTAGATGATGGCTGGAATGGTTGGCCGGCATGTTGAGGAAGAGACGCGAAGTCTCTCGCTGTTCAAAAACTACCTTGCCTTTGTCAAGAGAGAGAGAGAGGAGACGGAAAATTAAAGCCGAGAGAGAGAGTTGAGATTATGGGAAAAGCTGCGTGTAAAAGTGATGGGAGAAGAGGGCTCTCAATAATGCTAGGTTAAGGGTTTTCAACTTGCCCATCAAGAAAACACATAAGAAAGGGGTCGGGTTTGGGCGCGCGCGCAGCTTCGGGTTTGCTCTCGTTTTCGACTCTTAGCAATTTAAATGGCTCGGTTCATCCGCCACGCAAAAAATAAATTATCCAGATAATATATATATTGCACACAATAATTCTATATATTAATATTCAATTACTAGTAATTAGGCAATTAATAGGAATAATAATAATAATAATAATAATAATAATAATAATAATAATAATAATAATAACATTGTATTATTAAAATAGTATCCGAAAAATCCATAAAATTCAATAATCGAACGGGGCGCTACCAGTAGAGTGTAGAGGGAGTGTGTACTTAACCCTTGAAGAGTGTGTGTGATATTTGCATTAATGAAAGAGATTCGTAGGAAGAGTGGGACACTCTCATGAAGGTTCAATTTTCAGTGAAACTGCCCCGCATTTGTTTGAATCTTCTTTTACTTCTCTTTGATTAAATTGTTCGCAACTCTGGATACTTGGTATACGAGTGTCAAATTTCAATTGGCACCAAAGCGGGTTTTCGTTTGGATTACGAAATATCTAAGGACTTGTGTTATTGGGCAATCATGAATCAAGAAAGTGGATCGATGTCTAGGACTCCGCAATAAGATGGTTCCAACTACTCGTGTATGAAATATATGATGACGATCTTTCTAATATCTCTTGGAAGAGGTGCGTGAAAAAGTGTTGAAAAAGGATGGGAGCATCCTGTCATGGCAGAAGCACCTGATCAAGGAAAAGGAGCTACGACGGCTACGGTACTTAAACCAAAAGATAACTGGACAGATGCTGAGAAGCTTCAAGAAGAAGCCGATTATCGTGCCTTGTATACAATCATGATGGCAGTGGATCAAACAAGCCACAAGATGATAGTTCAATGCAACACTGCAAAAGATGCTTGGAGGGTTCTACAACGTCAATTTGAAAGTTCAACGATTGTCAAGACGTCCAAACTTCAACGGGTGACTCTTGAATTTGATGAAATCATAATACGAGATGAAGAAACAATTGACATATACTATGTCAGATTCTGTGATCTGGTGAATCAAAGTGCGATGCTTGGAGAAGAAGTCTCTAGAGAATCGTCAAGTTCAAGAGATTATGAGAACAGTTGCTCCCAGGTTCAAAGAAAAAATTACAGCCCTTGAGAGTTTCCAAAGAATTTCACCTATGGATGTTAATGAACACTTCGGCGAACTAAGGACGTTTGAGATCAACAATAATTATGAAAAAGTCAAAAGCAAGGGACAGGCTCTCCATGCTGCTGTAGTTGAGGAAAAAGAAGACAACGACGACGATGAAGGTTCGACGGTGGATGATAGCCAGCTGAAAGAGGCCCTTGCACTGATTGCGAGAAACTATGGAAAGATGAGTCAAAGGTTGTACAATAATAAATTTGCTGGAAAAAAAGGCAACAATTCCAGCATGAATGCGTCTCAAGACAAGAAGAATAGTGCGCCCTTTTCAAAACATGACTTAGAACGAGTTGAAAAGGACCAATTCAAGGAGTGTCGTGGTTTTGGGCACTTTCAGTATGAGTGTGCTAGTCTTAAGAAGAAGAACAAGTCTCTGAAGGCAACATGGGAAGCCTCAGATGATGAGGGCACAGACGAACCTCCATCGCGCACTAGTAATATGGCGATCCATTGCTCTGTTAAAAAGTTCATGTGTCTCACCACATTGCATGTTCCAACCAAGTTTGAAGAAAGCATGAGAGAGGATGAAATATCTGAAGACGAAGCGTACCAAAACTTGTGTGTTGATCCTGTACACTTGCTAGCCATGGAGAAGTGTGCACAGGCATCTGAAGCCATGAAGAAGCTTCAGAGTGAAGTATATAGACTGACAAGAGCAAATAAACTGCTGAGCTAACAAGCCTCATCTTCCTTCACTGTTGAGAAAGAGTGTGAATTAGATACTGCAAAGGCACGAACTTCCATTCTTGAAGGTAGTGTCAAACTTGCTAAACAAGATGGGTTGGAAAAAACTCAGACCATTGAATGCTTGTGGACTGAGCTATTCTCATCTCATAAACTCCTTTTTGATCGGAACAATGAAATATTGAAGCTGAAAACTGAAGTTGGTCGACTCATGAACGAACATACAAGCATACAAAGCAAACTGAGGGCAAACTCAGCTGAGCTGGATCGTACTACCGAGGCCATTCGAAAACTGAAAAAAGGGAAAGCTGATCTAAATGAACTTCCCTCTATGGGGAGGCAATATGGTGATCTTACCGGACTTGGTTACACTGGCGAGGTGGATAATCCTGACCCTTCCCCTGAAGCTTCCAAAACCAAACATTCAGGTCTTGGGTTTTAAGACAAGTCTGGAGTCGGAGGTATAAGCCTTAATGGAAAACATCTCATAACTTGTATGGCAGGTTTGTAAGAAGCACTGTAAGTAAAACCTCTTCACCTAAATCGTCTGTGAAGGTTCATATGCCAGTTCAGGAACCTGTAAGTAATATCCGTCGTAATCTTGTTCCCATTTGTCATTACTGTGGGGTAACTGGTCACATCTGACCCAAATGCTATAAAATGCAGCATGATCTTTGCTCAGGTAAAGTTGTTAACTAGAGTCGCTCCGGTATTCCTGTGAACATTCGTGCAGTGAATTCTCCTAAAAAATTCTCTAATAATCGACAAGTGTCAGTTGCAAAGGATTCTTTTAATTGTTTTGCTTCAGTACTGTCTCTTAGAACCTCACTTGAAGGGAATGGTATCTCGATAGTAAAGTTCAAGCCATATGACTGGAGAACCAGCATACTTGTTGAACATTAAAACTGGTTCAAATAGAGAAGTTACTTTTGGTGATGGTGTGAGTTACAAAGTTATTGGAACATGTTGCTTAAGCTTGGGTGGTTTACCTAGATTAGATGATGTGTTACTTGTGGATGAATTGAAGGCAATTCTCTTGAGTGTGAGTCAACTTTGTGACCAAGGTCTTAGTGTCAGTTTCTCTCGTGGTAAGTGTTATGTGGAACAGTGAAGGTACATGTATGCTTACAAGTTCTCGATCAACTGACAATTGCTATCTTGTTGATTTTAATGAAAAATGTTTGCAAGCAAATGTTAGTGAATCTGAAATCTGGCATCAACGCTTGGGCCATAGTGGATACTCTCACTTGGTCAAATTGTCTAATGCATGTGCGGTCTGGTGTGTTCCGAAAATTTCTATGAAGGAACATCTGATCTGCGAGACCTATCAACTGGGTAAGCAAACCCGTGCATCTCATAAGGCACTGAACCACATTGCTTCTAAACAATTCCTGGAACTACTTCACATGGATCTGATGGGTCCTATACAGGTTGAGAGTTACCAAGGTAAAAAGTATATTTTTGTGTGTGTAGTCGATTTCTCTCGGTATACATGGGTTGATTTCCTGAGAGAAAAATATCACACATTCTCTGCCGTTAAGTACTTTGTCTGAAGCTTCAAAATGAAAAAGGTATTTCCATAATCAGTATTCAAAGTGACCACGGACGAGCATTTGAAAATATTGAGTTTGCTAACTTTTTTGACTCACTGGGTATTCTTTATGAGTTTTCTGCTCCTAAGACCCCACAACAGAATGGAGTTGTTGAAAGGAAGAATTGCACTCTTCAAGAAATGGCCAGGGTCATGTTGAACTCCCAGAAAATATCTCATAGATGGTGGGGGGAGGCAATCAACATGGCGTGCTATCTTGTAAATAAAGTGTACATTCGTCGAGGAATAGGTTTGACATCTTATGAACTCTAAAAAGGTAAGAGTCCTAATCTTAGTCATCTTCACGTTTTTGGATGTAAATGCTTTATTTATAATGATCGTGAACAACTTGGGAAATTTGAAGCTAAATATGATGTAGGGTTCTTTCTTGGTTATTCTATCAACAGTCGAGCATACCGTGTGTACAACACGAGTACCTCCACTATAATAGAATCCATGAATGTGACCTTTGATGAGAAAACCTCTCATGTTAGTTCATCTATGTTTTATAATTCTTGTGAAAATGTTGTGAGTACACATGATACTCAAGATGTTCACATTTCTAAAAACTGTGAGGACACTGAACGTACAGATGAAGGTGATGGGTCTCAAGAAAATCTGACAGAGTATGGCATATCTACCTCACTCGCAAGTCCCACACAATCTCTAAGTGTGATCCACCCCTGAAGGTTCATAAAGATCATCCATCAGAACTAGTTATTGGTGATCTCAATGAGAGAGTAACTAGAAATTCGAAGAACTCAGTCAAGGAACTCAGAGGCGTTTCTCACTTTGCTTACTACACCTCATTGATTGAACCTAAGAATGCTAAAGAAGCTCTGAAAGATGAGTGCTGGATCTTGGCCATGCAAGAAGAACTGGAGCAGTTCACTAAAAATGACGTTTGGGAGCTAGTTCCTGAACCTTCATCTGGAAATGTCATCAGAACCAAGAGGATCTTCAAGAACAAAATTGATGAGTTTGGGAATGTGACATGCAAAAAGGCAAGATTGGTGGCTCAAGGCTATACTTAGACTCAAGGGAGTGATTTTGATGAAACCTTCACCCCCGTTGCAAGAATGGAATCGGTACGTATATTTTTGTCAATTGCGTGTCTAATGAAGTTCATTGTCTACCAGATGGACGTGAAGTCAGCCTTTTTAAACGACATTTTGCATGAAGAAGCATACGTAAAGCAGCGTGAAGGGTTCAAGGATCCAAAAAAATACAAATCATGTTTACAGACTCAAGAAAGCCCTGTACGGACTAAAGCAAGCACCTCATGCGTGGTATGAGCATCTCACCATGTACCTTCTGGAGAAAGGTTTCAAGAGAGGAGGGAGTTACCAGACATTCTTTGCTCTTCGAATCTATGTGGATGACATCATTTTTGGGTCAACATCCAAGAAGCTGGTCAATCACTTTGTTAAACTAATGTCATTTGAATTTGAGATGAGTCTGATAGGAGAACTTTCATACTTCCTTGGGCTTCAGTTAAAACAAGATAGAGATGGTATCTTCTTACATCAAAGTAAATATGCTAATAACCTTGTTAAAAAGTTTGGTCTTGAAAATGCTAAAAAACCCTCAAACTCCGGTGAGCACGCATGTTAAGGTGTCTAAGAATGAAGAAGGTACAACTGTTGATCAAACTATTTACAGAAGCATGATTGGTACTCTTTTGTATCTTACTGCCAGTAGACCTGACATATTCTTTAGTGTTGGACTTTGTGCCAGGTATCAATCCGATCCTAAAGAATCGCAAATGAATGCAGTCAAGCATATTATAAAATGTATTGGAGGTACATCGGAGTATGACTTATTTTAATCTGCTGACACGAACCTACATCTTGCAGGTTATTGCGATGCTGACTGAGCTGTAAATCTCGATGATAGGAAAAGTATCTCTGGTGGTTGCTTCTATATTCAAATTTGGTGTCTTGGTTCTGAATGAAGCAAAACTGCATCTCTCTCTCTCTTTCTACTGCTAAAGCCGAGTACATAGCTGCTGGCACCTGTTGCTCACAATTGGTCTGGATAAAACAAATTCTCTCTGAGTATGGTATGAAAGTTCATTGTGCTCAACTTTTATGTGACAACACTTGTGCAATAAATATTTCAAAAAATCCAGTTCAACATTCTTGTACCAAACATATTGACATTTGCTATCATTTTATTCATAATTTGGTGGAAGATGGAGTTATTGTGTTGGATCATGTACCTACAGAAGATCAGCTTGCTGACATTTTTACAAAAGCACTTGATTCGAAACGCTTTTTGTCACTAAGGAAATCCCTAGGAATGTGTGTTATATAATATATATGCATAAGCGTCAATTGCATTTGTATATATCTATATAAGTGTCGCATATAAGAAATCCTCTACATTTAGGTATTGTAGTATGTAAGTTCATCCCTAGAAGCTTCCTTGGATAATTTATTGTTGGACTCATTGATTGGTGTTCTATGGATTCTGACTGCTCAGCTTGGTGGAGCTCGTCATACTGATCATTTAAATTTACTTGTAATGGCTGCTCTCATGAAAATAAGTATCGGACAACTATCACATGAGGTGTTTCCATGATCACATGTGAAACAAGTTACGTTCTTAACAATAATCGAGGTGTGATAGCTACAAGTAGTCATTCTTACAGATGAAAGTTCATTAGTGAAATAAGGTTGGTCATCTTCACATCTTCTAAGCATGTTCTAATAAAACTTTTTTCGGGATGATTCAAACCTCAAGTAATGGGCTTGACATTGGCGTATGGTTGATGTTAGTAAGTGAATTGGTGTATAAGTTCATAGAACGAAGTAAGTTCATCACAAGTATTGGGGATGAATTGCGAACGAAAATTTTGTTTTTTTGCTTAGAGAAAGTGATTAATGAACTTATATTAATTTCATGTTATATAAACGTTGCAGTAATAACGGCTGAGTTATTTTTTGATTTCTCTCCATTTCTGATAGTGTCGAGCTCTTTAAAAATTGATTTAGAAAGATTTGTAGACTATTTAGTTAATGGATCTCTCAGTCTTGCGTGATTTGAAGTTGATTGGGTATTGTATGATAAATATTTTATTTAGGCATGTGCATCAAAATTTCCTTGTGATTGATTGAGTTTCAAAATAGTGTTTAACTTATTTTGGTATAATATTCTGACTGTGATTCTTCTGAAACTTCATGACGCGTATATATGGTAACTTATGTTGAGATTTTATGGTAAGTGAAGATTTTATTTTGGAGGGAACGGTTTCTATTTCTTGCATGAAGTGTTGGGAAAGTTTTGAAATTCAAATTGCCAAAAGTTGAACCGTCTTGTAACTTGCCTCGGTAACTTAAATTTTGTTTCCCTATATCTATCATATCATCTTCTCTCATCTCTCTCATATCAATCTAAATCCTGATTTCTTTCATCTCACCAAACACGTCTAAACTTCCTTATCTGTGTGAAGTTTTCTTTCGGAACCATGCCTAAATCCAAACAGGAAAAAGTGAAGCCGAAGGAGAATGTTCCTCAACCCTCTCAGTGTTCAACTCGTCAAAGCCAAAGAACTGAAACTACCACCAAATCCAACTCCCTCTGATATGGTAACCGACAAAATTCAACCCTCTGACCAGGCCACACCTAGGGTTTCACCGAGCACTAAGAAGTCCTCTACAACAAAGATTGTGCAACCCGAAGTTGCCGATACCATCGAGAAAGGTGGAAAAGGTCTCCTTCTGCCGTCAAATCTCCGAAGAAGTGCAAGAAGGTCTCAGCACCTTCTGGAGGAAAACCCAAAAAGGCGAAAAAGATCACTCATGTGCCTGAACCTCCTACTGGTACTGCTTCTGTCACGAAGTCTGGAGGAGAGTCATCCTCGGATTTGATGCTGATTCTACAGAGAAAGAAATTGCAAATTATGTTGCTGAACCTGACAAATCAGACAATAACTGTGCTGCTGTCAATGAACTGTCTCCTGCTGGTGAAGAAAAAGTTGTTGATGAGGCCGAAGGTGACGGTCTTGATAGTCCTCTTTATATTGATAACACTTTTTCCCATCAATTTTATTCTCCTGTGTCTGAGACACGTTTTTCCATCATATTCCCTCAAATGAAATTTCGTCCTAAACGGACAATTGTGGTTGAACATTTTGAGCAACTTGGATTAATTAAACTTTTAAAAAAGGTTGGGCTTGAAGGCGCTGTTACAACTGTTGGTAAATATTTCCCTCAATTGGTGAGTGAATTCTATGCGAACTTGTCCCTCTCTGTTTCTAATCCTAAGTCTTTGAAGTATCAAAAGGTGTTTGTGCGAAATAGTATCATTGTGTTTTCCCCGTTTGTGGTAAACTCCGTGCTTGGACTGGCTAAAGGTTCTTCCCTCTCTCCTCTAACGGACGACCTCAATGAGGTTGCCCACACTTTGACTGGTGGTAAATTGAATAAATGGCTAGCTCCTGGACTCTTCTTGAAGAGTCTCACTCCGCCGGCTAATGCCATACAAAAAGTAGGAGCATCGAACTGGACACCCACCTCTTACAAACAGTTTGTGACCCCAACTCAGGCACGAGTCATCTATCGGATTCTTAATGGTGTTCACTTCGACCTTGGGTCTGTCATTTTTATACGGTGGTATCTTTTGCTGAAATCTCTAAGCCCCACAAACTTTTGCTTTACCCGTCTACCATTTGTGTCATTCTCTTCAAAGCCAGTGTGAAAATGGACCCATGTGTTGGTGACAACTTTTCTCCTGTACTAAAGCCTCTAGCCCTTGCTGGTGTTAAGACTGCTCCTCATCGACCTTCCTATGTTAAGGCCTCAGAAGTGCCTTCTCAACTACGCGGGTTCTTGAACCAATAGATAGCAATTATCTCCGTGCTTGAAAAGAAACTACTTGATCAACGAAGGTACTATAAGGAGGTGGTAGGTGCATTGAAGTCACGGGCCCCTTTGGTACCTAAATCGAAAAAGGGGCAGATAAAGAATGCTGCTGGAAAGAAGAAAGTATTTGTTGGGACTAAGGGGGAGAAGTCAAGGGCTGCTGCTGTCACGGCAAAAGGAAAATAAAAGGTTCTTGCTGCTCCCAAGGAGAAGGAGAAGGCTTTGGAAACAGATGAAGGTTCAGACGCCGAAGAAGATAAAGCAGGTTCTGATGCAGAGGATGAGGAAGAGGATGCAGCTACTGAGTAAGAGATGGAGGATGGCTCTGAAGAAGGTTCTGCCAAGGAGACTGAGGATGAAGGGTCTGCGTAGACCCTTCAGCTGGACATTTGATTGTTTTGTTAACACTTAAAAACTATTTGATTTGCGTGTGGTTTGTTTGAACTATTTTATTTTCTTTCTGTTTGTGTGCGATAAACTTTTTCTGTAGTATCCTGTGAACTATTTTGCTCTTATTCAGGTATTCGAGTTGTTCATATGAACAACACTTATGTGAGGAAATAAGTGTTCTTGGGGTTAGTATATGTGTTGCAGGATATATCTTTTTACGTGCAGGTTCAAGGAAATGGTTTTTGATTTATCTGCCAAAGGGGGAGATTGTAAGTTCTGAAGATTGACAGTAAATTGACGAACCTTCTTGAGTTTCCAGGATTCTGACAATCGCAAGAATATTTAAGGGAAGTTTAATTTATATTACTTAGAAGTATTTTTTTTAATTAGAGTTGATTATTGATAATACGTGTTTGTTATCGCAGGACTATGGGAATAAGCTCGAGATTCACCTTCCATAATTACAAGAGAGAGATCGCGGCTTTGAGCATCAAAGACTTACCTTAAGTACATTATGTCTTGGAGGGAAAGCAAAAGAGAAGACTTACCAAACGTAGCTCGAAGATAAATCAAAGATTGAACGGAGAGAAATAGGGGCTTTTGATCTTTGATTATTTTTTTGTAGAAAGAATTACAAAGTGTGTTTACTGTTCATCTTTGGGATTTAGTTTTCATTTTTATGTGTTGAGTGAAGTGATCGAAACTGGAGAGAATATTTTGGTGAAAAATTGAACAGAGTTTTAGGAAGTTTATTCTGATGGAGTTTGAGGGATTCGAACTAGAAAGCCACAAGGGATTTGTGGTCCGATAAGTAATAGTGCAAATCACTGTTCAAGTAGAGTGTAGAGGGAGTCTATACCGTAAACCCTTGAAGAGTGTGTGTGATATTTGCATTAATGAAGGAGATCCATAGGGAGAGTGGTAGCTCTCCCGAAGGTTCAATTTTCAGTGAAACTGCTTCTGCATTTATTTGAATCTTCTTTTAGTTCTCTTTGATTAAATTGTTCGCAACTCTAGATAATTGGTATACCAGTATCAAACTTCAGGTTACACTTCGGTTATTGATAAAAAAATTATAGTAACCGAACCAAAAATTTGCATATGTATTATGTGTCGGTTCTCCTTTTTTGCCTGATATCCTAACCGTTCCCACCCCTAGAAGCAATTTTCATATCAGTATTAGTTTTAGATTGACGTAATGGGTGTAATTAAAATGCTGAAGATGCTTATGATAGTTGTAATAAAGCAATTTCAAGACATCATGGTGAGAAAATCAGGTTGTAGACTTTAAAGTTTAAAAACAAAAACATATGCCACTATTTTGCAAGAAGATTTTAAGCTTAAAAACTAAGTAGAAGTCGTTATATTACCAAATTGAAAGGCAGAAATGCATACATAATTTAACTCCCTTGCAAACTATAGCCCAGTTATCAAACTCGTCACTGTAATAATGGTCTAATTTCGGCTCTCATTAAACTGTGAACTGTAAAACAACTTGACATTCATAATGCATTTCTAGTGGGATACAGATGCTGAAATTTACAGGCAGTAGGTATTAGGCTTTGATCAAACAGGAATAAATGGTGAAAAGTAATATGTAAACTCGTCAAACCATATATGTCCTTACACAATTTTCAAGAGCTTAGTGTTCTAAACTTGCATAAGTTTTAATGTGTTTTCTTGGGAACACTTCTGTAAAAGTTTATTTCTTAAATGGACTTCTGTAAAATTGACAAACACAGAAGTCCTCACCCTTTACATTTACAAAATCAACGTTTTGGAGAATCAACTTATTCAAAGTCTGCTCGACTTCTAATACTTCATTGTTTACAGAAGAACAACAAATATTGTTTGATGGTGCTGACCTATGTGGATGACATCATTGTCCTGAATGTTCTGATGAAGAAATTGATCAATTCATTAGTAATCTCAATGCAATCTTCTCTATAAAAGATCTTGGTGTTTAACACATTATTTTCTTGGAATTGAGATACGGACATGCTCTAATGGATTTGCTATTAAATAAAAAAACATCGATGAAATTTTGAAAATTGGTGGAATGGTTGGAGAAAAGAAACTGTGTACACCTTTGGTAAGTGGATCTCATTTATCCAAGTTTAATGAACATTTCATTAATGATGCAGTGACTTATAGTAAGATCACATTGGCATTTCAGTATGATACAATTTCCAGGCCCGATATTGCCTTCAACTTTAATAAGTTGAGTCAATATATGCAACTGCTCTTAAGCAAACACTTTTAAGAGAGATCTTGAATTTACTAAGCATAAATCTTATTGAAATTGTACATCCCATATATTCTTTTAGCTCATGTGAATGCATAACCCTAATTGTGTAAAATACTGTCATATACATCTATTACTTGTTTAAAACTGAAAATAAAATAAACCTTACTTTACAAGTGAAAAAAGAAGAAGACAAAAGTGCAAATGCACAGACACCAATTGCATCAATTTTAGACCAGTCACTCAAGATTTTTGTTATAGAAATCCATCGAATCACAACCATAAAGCTAGAATGAAGTGGATGTTTTTTAGCTCTAGGAATAAATTGAAGAAGTAATTCTCAATTCATAACCACAAGTATGAGCATGGTTTTTTTTTTATCAGTCTTGCTATATAAGTTTCGATTAAAAATATAGTAAATTACAAATTTAGTCATGTATGTTTCACTACTTTAACTTTTTCGTCCTCTTTGAATTGTGTTTTTTATTTTCGTCCCGTATGTTTGAAAAAAGGTTACAAAAAGGTCATTTTAGCAACAAAAATGTCGTTTATGCTTTGCAAAAATGTGTTTCAATTTTGTCCCTTATATATGAAAAAGACCTTTGTTTAACCTTTTTTCAAATATACCGGACGAAAATAAAAAACGCTATTCGAAAAGGACAAAAAAGTTAAAGTACTGAAACATACAGGACTAAAATTATAATTTACTCTTTAAAAATATTAAGAGGCTGATTTGTTTATAAAAATCTGTCTACACAAATAACAAAAGTACTCTTAAACTAAAGACTTGAAGGCTGATCACATACTTAATAGATCCCAAGCTATGAATAAACAACATGCAATACTTGTAAGAAAATAAGAAAAACTATAAAGCACATCAAAGAAGCATTTTATAAATTAAAAAGTACTCTTAAACTAAAGACTTGAAGGCTGATCACATACTTAATAGATCCCAAGCTATGAATAAACAACATGCAATACTTGTAAGAAAATAAGAAAAACTATAAAGCACATCAAAGAAGCATTTTATAAATTCTAAGTTCAATTCAGAGTAATAGTAAAGCCTGCAACAGTTGTCTTTAACTCGCTCTCATAGACGTTCTGTGCTGACGTTGTTTCCCTTTTGTCATGAGTCTCAAGGACTGACAAGAGTATGAAATTCGTCAAGCCAAAAATGCAAACTTAATTAGAAGACATGTACTATAACTACATCTAATTAATAAAACTATCATTGTTAGAAAGAAACTGAAATAAAAGTGAAGAAAACTACTTAAAATTTAAATAAAGAAGAAACTCTCTTTTGTTTAAGTGAAACTTTGTGTTATTGTGTATAATTGTGTATTTACTGTTAGCCTTAGGTTATCTTTAGGTAACTGTAGACCTAATTTGTCTGTATATATTCTTGATTAATAGAGAGTTGTACCATCTAATTGAGATGATCTTCACCATAATATTCGTTTCATCTATCTCATATCATGGTATCAGAGTCTAATTTTTGCTTCAATCGGCAATTATTTCCTTCTTGACTAATAGAGAGTTGTATCATCTAATTGAGATGATCTTCACCAAAATATTCGTCCCATCTCTCTCATATCATGGTATCAGAGCCTAATTTTTGCTCTGATTGCCAATTTGTTTTATTTTTTTTTTTTTTTTGAATTTGATCGCTCTCATTCATTTAGATTGATAATCGCGATCAACTCTGTTCGTCGTCATCATCCAATTAATTGCTACTTGAATAAGTCTATGTTGTTGCACGAGTTCCCGTCTGGCCAATTGCGTCTCGGCCCTTGTCCGCGTCCAGTGAAACTCACAGTCCACGTTATCGATTGTCGTCCGCAACATCGGCCTTGTTTTGTGAAGGCACCAAGATTGTTATTCCCATCGAAAAAAAAAGTGTGTTGTTATTCCCATCGAGAGAAAGAGGGGAATTTGGTATATTATTTAATACTGGTAGTTTGGTCAAGGTATGTTGCTCTGCTGCTTGATTATGTATTATTATTTGTTAAGGTTGCTACTTGTTTTAAACAATCCAAAGCCCCTGCTCGATATTTTTTTTTAAAAAGACACTTACAAAATGGAGTCTCGAGTTTTTTTGAACTTATTGCTCTTGAAATTTTGGTCATGGGGGATCGCACAACAGTGCGCATAAAAAAAATAAAATTCCATCAATAGATAGTTGTCGTTCCCAACCCATAGCATCGTCACATATTCAAGTTTGTTGTCATCAATTGCGAATTTTGGTTGCCTTTGTTATGCTCATAACCAAGATCATAATGTTGACAAGTTTGCTGCTACGAGTCGTCGTTGTCGATTTGTCGGTTACCCTTTTGACAAAAAGGGGTAGAGTTTATATGATTTGGATCGTTGGATTTTCTTTGTCTCTCGTATATGAAATTCTTGGGGCTAAATTTCCATATCAGTTTTACTCGGCTGAGCGAGACTCTTTGCAACCGCCTCTTGTTGTGTCGGTTTCTTCTGTGTCAGATGATGATAAGGATCTTTTGGTTGTCCATTTGCCTCATTTTTCTCCTTATACTGGTCTTCTGCTACTGATATGGAAATGTCTAATGACAAGAGGGGTTCTATTACAACTACCCCTCTCACTCCTCCACTGGAGCCCTTGGGTCGTGGTTATCGGACTAAGGTTCCTTCCACTCGACTGAAGGATTTTGTGGTTCACTGTCTCCCCATCGACTGTACCCCTCACTAATTCTCCCCATCGTCTCCATCCTCTAGTACGCCTTATCCCATAGCACATTATAGTTCTTGTGATTCATTCTCTCTAACTCATCGAGATTTTGTGGTAGCTGAGCCTCACACTTATTATGATGTTGTGACTGATCCTCGATGGCGAGCCGCTATGTAGGATGAGATTTTCGTGCCTTGGAGAATAATGGCACATGGGATATAGTTTCTCTTCCATCTGAGAAGCTTGCGACTGGGTACAAGTGGGACTTTAGGATCAAGCATAAGTACGACGGTTCAGTTGAATGCTATAAAGTGCGTTCGGTGATTTTTGGGCAATAATCAGGTGGAAGGTCTTGAAGATCATGAGACGTTTGCTCTCATCATCAAAATTGTTACAGTCAGTTATTCTAGGTTGTGGTTGCTGCTAAGCATTAAGATGTTCATCATATGGATGTTCACAATGCTTTTCTTCATGGTGATTTGGTTGAGAAGGTTTACATGAAGTTTCCCCCTGTTTTTACTTCTGCGTTAATGGGTAGGTTTTTCGTCTTTGTCGTCCTTTTTGTGACTTGAAGAAGGCTCCCCGCTACTGATTTGCCAAGTTGGCTACGACTTTGAAGCAGTATGGTTTTGGAAGTCCTATCATGATTACTCTCTTTTCACACTGCATCGTGGTTCTGTCCATCTGCAGGTCCTGGTCTATGTTGATGGACTGATTGTTTCCGGGAATGATACTACATCCATTGCGGCCTTCAAGAGTTACTTGAATCGTTGTTTTCATATGGAGGATCTTAGGTTGCTTCAGTATTTTCTGGGTATCGAGTTCGCCTAGAAATCTTCTGGCTTCTTTCTCTAGCAGCGGAAGTATGCTCTTGACATCATGACTGAGGTCAGACTACTAGGTAGCAAGCGACGATTTTCCATTATAGCAAAATCATTAGCTCTCTCTTTTTTAGGGTGATCTATTGTATGATCCCGAGCGATATTGTCGTTTAGTTGGACGTCTTATCTATCTGGCAATGACTCGACCTGAGTTGTCTTATTCGGTGCATATGCTCTCTCAACTTATGCATCAACTGCATCAGGCTCGTTGGGACTTTTCTCTGTGTGTGGTTCGATATTTGAAAGACTCTTCTAGTTAGGGGATTTATCATCGTGCTGATTGCGATATTCAACTCTATGCATGGTGTGATTCAGATTTGGCGTTTTTTCCTCTCACTCGGTGCTCTCCTTCTGGTTGGTTTATTCAGTTGGGTCAGTCTTATGTTTCTTGGCGAACCAAGAAACAACCTACTTTCACATGCTCTTCAACTCTCTTCTACTGAGGATGAATATCGGGTGATGGTTACTACATTGTACGAGTTGAAGTAGTTACGCGGACTACTATCCACTTGGTGTCGCTCAGTCTCAGTCTTTGTGGTTACATTGTGACAGTCAGTCTGTGCTACATATTGCGGTGAATTTAGTTTTTCATGAGTGCATTAAGCACATTGAGGTGGATTGCCACTTTGTTCGAGATATTGTTCTTCTGGGTCTCTTTTCTACTACTCATTTTTCTTCGGGGGAACAACTCACTAACATCTTCACCAAGGCACTTGGAAAGCGTGAATTTCATTTTTTTTTTCTTGGCAAGTTAGGCATTCAGAATCCGCATGCTCGCTGACTGTATCAAGAATGTGACGGTGTTTATGCTCAGCTCGTCCATTTTGTTGGAAAGTATAAGGACATGAATGTTGAACTATTATTCCATGATCAGAAAAAAGAAAATAAGTAGAATAATTGTACTCAAGAAAATTGTCAGTATGCAAGACCTTCATAGAATAAGAGAATTACATGTAATCATTTAATAATATTGAATATGTATGCTGGGTAATTCAAAACAATTTTTGAGAAAATAGACTCAAGTAAAACGAGAAAAACAGCGAAAGGTTTATCAGCAGTTGATAAATTTTCACAAAAAGAAAGAATCGATTGTTTCCCACGTTTGCAATGAAGACAACTGGAAGACTCAAAATAACGTAGACCTAAAAGACTGTATTATATAAAGAACAAAACATTATTTGAAGATTCTTGTCCAAGGAGAAGATCCCACTGGAAGGTGGACTAATCAGTGGTGACAACAACAGAAAATGGGTAAGAGCGAGGGGCATAAAAGTGCAATTATCTCTTGATAAGATAACACTGATAGAAGAATGCTCATATCTTGACGATTCATATCCCAAATTAGATAATCTTCAACACAATATCATGAAGCAGATGAAATCAAAGTACAAATTATATCATGGTTTAGACAACATATCAGTACGTGTAGAAATAAAAAAAAGTAACGAATATCAAATATAATCGAATCATTCTGTGGCCAACGTTGACAAGAGATGACAGTTGAAAGGCAACGAATGGCGGTGGAGGTGAGTCACACGCGCCGATGAAAGTATCCTGTGTTGTGACGAAGATGAGGCGCGTGTGGGGCACATGAGCCGACGATGGACGTGAAATTTTTATCCCGAAGAGGATTGCTGGGTGGTGAGAGTCGACAGTGGCTAGAGACGAAACGACGAAAAATCTAGCCTATACTTGACTCTAACACTAGCTCTGATACCATGTAAAAATTGTAAGAAAATTATATTGTGTATTTCACATTGAAATATGTACACTTATATAAAGACATAAGATGGGACTTAACCTAGCAGCTGTAATGTAGCCTATAATACAACTATACTACTCGATAATGTTGTAACTATCAACAACATTTAGCAACAAAAATCGTTCACTATTGTTAGGTATTAGGGTAACTGAGCTTCATATCCTCTTATATATCATTTCTGAATGTGCTGAACCTATATGGGCAGTTTCGCACGCTTTGGGATTCTAGGTGACAACTTTTTATGTTTTGTCATTTAGCTTGAATATATTTTAATTTACTTACAATCCAGTAATAACTAGGTTTGGAATCTATATATATATAAAGAGGGAGTTGATGGAATTTATTGCTAAATATAGATGATATGCAATGACTATAATTGGCAACATTTCTACATTTGGTTGGGTAATTGCAATTGTAAGGTTAATTATTTTTGTTAACAATGCCAAATAGTTATGGAAAATACATTAACATAACTAAATTCGTATTCAATTATTTTTGGTAAATTTTAGGAATGGAAAATAATAATTATAAGTTAACTTACTCAATTCATTTTGTTTGGAAATATATTAAATTCTTTTACTATATATTTAAAAATATATAGCATCAACTACGGTCAGCCATATTCCAATCACTTGATACCTTAAATATATTTAATATCATGAACTCTACATATGTCATTACTATGTTTTTTAAGGCAGCAGTATTAGTTTATGCTAACATAACCATACATATTAGTTTATTCTAACATTACGCATAGATCTAAAAAACATGTTAAAATAAATATTTATGATGAATAACTTATTTAAATTAAGTTATTAGATGAATACATGATATAATGGTGAATGCTGGTAAAATTTCAAAAATGATACACCAAGTTGAGCGTTGTCAACAAAATAGATATTTTGTTGTTCCTTGCGGAAAAGAAACATGTAGTTGGCGATTTGGTCGGAAAAGATATATTAATCACCCCACCTGGATAAAAAAGCTGGCGTGGCCGGATTACGTAGTGATGTGGCATTATAACTTTCTTTAGTTTCATACGTGTTATATACGTGGCGTGATGTGACATCATTATCTCAAAATACACAACTACACATAGATAAATAAAAATAAAATAAAAAAATCCAAAATTAAATAAATATAAAGACACATCAACAAAAAAAAAAATAATAATTATAATAATAATAATAAAAATAAAAAAATAGAAAAATTAATAAAAATCCAAAAATAAAAAAAAATATATTTCGTTCTATTTCCTTAACTATATATTAATAAAATATTTTTAAAATTATATTTTGTTAATATATATTATAAATTATTAAAAAAATAAAAAGTACTTTGTTAATATTTCGTTTATAAGAATATTTTGTTAATATTTCGTTAAATATAAATATATTCGCGAATATATATTAAAAAATATTTTGTTAATAATAATAATTATATATAGTTTATTATTAATTATATTATCTAATATAGTAGTTTACATAAAATTTTATTTACTTAATATATATAAGTATTAAATATAAATATAAATCACAAAATATAAATTTATATTAAATAATATATTTTAATTTATTTCAAAAATATATATCTAAAAAAATATATTTTTATTTATTTAAATGGAAATTTTTACCTGTGGTTTATATTAATATTTAATATACTTATATATATTAAATAAATAAAATATTATGTAAAGTGTTATATTAGATAGTTAATTATATATAATTATTATTATTAATGAACTTCATTTTTCTATTTTTAGTATTTTTAATATATATATATATTAGTGAACTATATTTATATGAAACGAAATATTAACGAATAATCTTTATATTTTTGATATATATTAACAAAATATAAATTATTTTAAATATTTTATTAATATATAGTTGACAAAATAGAATGAAATATATTTTTCTATAATTTTTTTTTGTTTTTTTTTTCTATTTATTATTATTATTATTATTTTATTTTTTCTGATGTATTTTTATTATTTATTTATTTTTGGATTATTTTTATTTTTATTTATGTATGCGTAGTTGTGTACTTGGAGAGAAGGATGACACATAACGCCACGTATATAACACGTAGGAAATTAAGGAAATTTATAATGTCACGTCATTATCTAATCCGACTACTTCAATTTTTTATCCAGGTCGAGTGATTAATGTATCTTTTCTGACCAAATTGTCAACTGAATATTTCTTTCCGTGAGGGACAACAAAATGTCTGTTTTGTTGACAACGCCAACTTAGTTTATCATTTTTTAAATTTTGCCGGTGAATGCTTAACAAAATACTTGAATCATATTAATGTCAATAAAAATTAAGCATTATTATTGGTGAATGCTTAACAAAATACACCCAAACTTACCAAGATACTCGAGTACAGAATAGGAGTAATTCACGCTATAAATCTCATATTCAAAATCTGTGTATTGTTCTCTCATATTCAAATCCGATGGTGGTGTTAATTTCTTGCATGACATGCACACTCAGGAGTTCTTAAATAGTATAAAATGTTCTGGTGTTCCAAATCATGAATTGCACTTAAAGGTTGGGACTTATGTCATGTTGTTGAGAAACATTGACCATTCTATTGGACTGTGTAATGGAACACGCTTGGTGATACCGAAGCTTTTCACTCACGTGTTTGAATGTAAGATTCTAACAGGATCAAATGCTGGACATAAGGTATTGGTACCAAGACTTTCTCTAACTCCGTCTGATCTCAGATACCCTTCAAGTTCCAGCGTAGACAATTTACTCTTATGTTTTCTTACGCAATGACAATCAACAAGAGTCAAGAGCAGTCGTTATCCCATGTCGGACTTTACATGAAAGATCCGTGTTTATTAGTCATGATCAATTATACGTTGATGTGTCTCGAGTCACTAATCCACAGGGATTGAAGATATTAATATGTGGGGGGACGATAGTGGGAAAAAAAAACTACTAAAAATGTTGTCTATCGAGAAATTTTTCAAAATTTGTAATACCATATAATATTGTACTTTTACTATCTATTCAATAATAATGTTATTTATTTGTCATTTACTTTTTATGATATATATATATATATATATTTTTAATGTATTTATTAAAATATTTTAATAAATATGCTCCGTGCATCGCACGGGTGAAGATACTAGTAACCTTAAATATACTAGATATTTATTATCCATTTAAGGAGTATTAATTATGTTTTAATATTATTTTCTATACTATAAGTGGTTTATAAGGCATAAATTTTTTTACCAGCCTTTCTCTTTCCATGGGTCTTCTTTTTTAAATAAATAAAAAAACTACTAACTTAAATTAGAAATATATTTTATAAGTTAATACTTTTTGAATTTGTTATAATGTTTTATATGCAATATATCTCTTGATGAGCTTCGATTTGACATTTATATTGTACATACAAATAAATAGATAAATATATTTACATTTATAATAAAAATTAAATTATCTATTAATATTATTTCAAAAAAATTATTTTAATTTAATTCAACTAAAATGTAGTTCATGATATAAGTTAAACATCTTTATTATAATAATTAGATTAGATGAGTAGGTGGTATAGTGGCCGGTGACATTTGGAATATAAATTATAATACAAATTTTTAAAAAATATTTAAAATTCAACAATTTTTTTCATTATTTTTAATTTAAAGTATTTTTTTTAATAATCACTCGGTAATACATGTATACTAGTGCAACACCCGTATATTACAATGATGATTGTTAAAAGAAATATTTCTTAAATTTTAAAATTAATGAGAGAAATTATTTTAAATTTTATTTTTGTTTTTACAAAAAGTATATATTATTAAGTATTTTAGAATAACACTTGTTACTTTTGTGACTTACATGTGTTATATTATTGTAATTTTTATAACTTAAATCATATAACTACTTGAAATATAAATATATTAATTGATAAATAATTTTTATTTTTCAAATTAATATTAAAAAATAACTTTATCATTGATGTAAAGATAAATATAATTTAATTTTTTTTATACATACAATATGAATGTTAAATCGAGATTCATCAAGAGATGATTAATTTAATATATTATATATGTAAAAATGATAAAAATACATAAGGTATTAACTTTTAAATATACTTACAATTCAATGGTTTAATAAAAAATAATTTTAAAATGAAATTAATACATGTAACATGACCTAAATAATTAACATATTTATGGATAATCCGGACCTAATTATTTTGGTTTGGAAATAAATTAAAATCGATCCAAGCCTAATAACGAAGCATGTAATTTTGTCAAAGATGATCACGAAGTATGCGAGCATGCCACTTAGCTCAAGACTTTTTGAACTAATATAATGGGGGATTATATTAGTTAATAATAATTAGATAAATTAGAAATGTGAGCAACGGTAACAGCTCTTGTATATATATATATATATATATATATATATGCTTACTTCCCATATCAATAGTAGTTTCGAGATTTCAACAAAATTCGCTCCTCGGTTTTTT
>CACSLK010027801.1:351696-377058 GCA_902706635.1 Striga hermonthica
AGAAGATCTTAAGGTATATAGAGATTCCAATCATACATCCAAACCAGAGACCAAAACAAGCAAGTGACCATACCACGACGACCAGGACGACGAGACGAAGAGATCGCCGTCGAGATCGCCGCCGGAAGCCGCCACACGCGCCGCCACGCGCCGCCGGAAGGGAGCAGCGGCTGGATCTTGCAGACGCGCGTGAGAGCGCGTGAGAGCCCCGTTTCCCGACCGGTCAACGCCGTTGACTTCGCCGTGACGTCAGCTTTCTGGATTGGTCAAGTTTGTTCGATTCCGAGAAGATTTGATTTGCGGTCAACTGTCCGGGCCAGCCAGATCTACATAAATTTTAAGCAGTAAGTTTTCTTCATCAAACCTTTAGATCCGCTGCGCATAGGTTTATGTTGAATGTTTGTCTGTAATTTGTGCATATCGAGATCCTCGTGGGTTCCAACAGCCCCCGCACCCCCTTCTATACCGCGGGGGCTCCGCCCCCGAACCCCCGGCCTAACTACTCGACCCAGCCCAACAGGGGCTGATGCCTGCTCGCTCCACTCCGCTCACTTCGCTCGGTCGCTTCGCTTCCCTCGCTACATTCGCTCCGTTACGCTCGCAGGCATCAGTCTGCCCCATTCCTTTGTCAATATATGAGCCATATCAACATACATAAATGTACTAGTGCAACTAATCAGTCAAGACAACATGTACTGTAGACACTATAACCGTTCACAATTGGGTGCTCATGTCTATCTAGGTTGTGAACCATTATTCTTGTTTCGCAAGTAACTGATAGAATGATCTTTTGTTTGCCCGATGACGACCCATCCTATCTAAGTTCAAAATAACAGAACATAGAACTTGTTTAATCTAACATGATTCTCATTCATAAAAGGTATAAGTGTAATATCATCCAAATCCAAGCTTTTAGTATATAACACTAACAATCTCTCACTTATACTTAATGCTTTTGCTTTTACAAATATAGTCCTATCAATCCGTTACTCTAAAAGACCTATGTTGATCATATCGTCATGCACTTGACTCTCATTCATATCATGTGTTTGACGAAGACCTTCTCCGGTAAACACTTCGTGAAAGGATCAGCTAGGTTGTCCTCTGATGCAATCTTTTGGCAACATCAACGTCTCGTCTACCAACTATCTCTCGAAATAAATGGTACTTGCGCTCTATGTGTTTGCTTGCTCTGTGGGCTCGTGGTTCCCTCGAGTTTGCTACTGCTCCACTGTTATCACAGTAAACGGTGATACTACATGGAAAACTCGGAATCACTTCTAATTCCACTAAGAAGTTTCTGAGCCAAACTACCTCTTTCGTTGCCTCTAAGGCTGCTATGTACTTGACTTCCATGGTGGAGTCTGCCACGCATTTCTGCTTCGCTCTCCTCAATTAAATGGCTCCACCTCCCAAGATAAACACATAACCAGAAATAGACTTACTCTCATCCCTATCTGACTGGAAATCAGAATCACTGTAACCCAGAGGTAACAAGCTATCTGCACGGTAAACTAACATGCACTCCTTAGTCCTTCTCACATAACACCGACTTTATTCACTATTCATCAACTCACATAATTTTAATTAACCAGCACTTCAAATTATTTTTCTCTTACTTTTCATCTTATTAATTTTTATTATTTTAATTTAAATATTATTTTAATATATCCACTACCAACTAACCATACTAACTTTTTCAAACTTAACTATAGTTAAACACACCAATTAAAAGCTAGTTAAATTCATAAACAATCACCCCCTAAACAATGTATTTGGTAATTTAGTTTTATACACAATGTTTATGTTAGATCTTAGATGTTGGTGAGCGGTGACTTAAATTCAATGGATCGGCATGTTACTTATAATGAAATCAATACTCTTTGGTAATTTGGTCTAAGTGAACACTTGAATAGGGGCTTTTTTTTTAAAAAATCGAACTCATGGAATCAATATGTTGGTTGGCTGTTTTAAATTTTAATAGAATCAATACTCTTTGGTTTAGTTTATATATTTATTATCTTTTGACACGGTTTCGGACCGTTTTGTTCTGTCCCAAACGATACTGGTCCATTTGGGACGGTGCCTCATCTCGGACTGTTCCCGTACCGATTCATAAAAGTGGGATCTGTACCGGGACAAGTCAAATCTCGGGCAGTCCCGAACCGCGCCTACCCCTAGGATTTTTACTCATGACTTGAAAGGTTTGTAACTTATTATTGTTGGCGTTCTTATGACTTTGGTGTTTTCATGATGAATTGATTATGTGCTCTTTTTTAACATGGCTTTGGTTTATTTTGAACTCATCATACATTTCATTGTACCCATTTGATTTTGATATTTGGGATTGAATGCGTTCTGGTTCTTTTTTTTTTTACGTTGAGTATCAACAATGCTTTGGGTTCACTAATATAAAAATTCTATGTCACCTAAGAAATACACCTAGTTTAAAAAACTGTATTTTTCAATGCAAACAAAGTAGATTGAGTCCTGCTGATGTGACAACCAGAAAAAAAGACCAGGTCTACCCTTAAGTCTATTTTAGACCAAAGTAGAGACCTAGTCTCTTTGCATTGGAATGAATTTTATCAATTTTAGATAATTATATCCATGTCATCAAAGACTTGGGTTTGTTTACACGCCACATATGCAAGACTAGGCCCAAAGCATTGTAGATGCTATGTTAGGATAGGAAGTTCTTGAGTATTATTTCAGTATTAAGAAATATGGATAAGTTAGAAGTTTAGTTCTAAAGTATTATGTGCTAAGTTGTTCGTGGGTAGATTCGATCCTCTACGCACATGGGTAGTGCCCCCATGGTGTGGCAATAGCATTGTATATTCATTTTGTTAATTTTTGTTATATGTTATTTTATGCAATTGTTACTTGTTTTTTGTAATTTTATTAATCTTTTTAATTTTTCTTCATATATTATCATTATATCATAATAAAAATCTAAACTGGTAATTTCATATAAATAAGTATATTTTATTATATCTGTTGTTATATTTTGTATTTCCCATTCTATATCAAAATATATTTTTCTTGCACTCATTTTATTTTTAAATTTTTGCCGTGCTCCGATACCATTCTTTATATTATTGCTTTATGGGGTCCTATTTTAACTAACTTTTTAAACTTTTTGTTTAATTTTTATGTTATAATCTATTTGTTTTAATTTTTGTTCATCTTTTTCTATGTATTTATATTGAATTGTTTTTTTCTATTAAATAATCTACTTCTTTAATTCCTTTTCTTTCTATTTCATATAATTCAAGATTTATAACTCTCCTATCCATTAAAAATTCTATATTTTTTTATTTAAATTTATTACTAATGAGTTTAATTCATTTACTTGTTCATTTAATTTTGTTATGTCTATGTCCCTTTTATATAAACTACTACTATGAGGTTCTTCAATTTCTTAATATTTTAGTAAATTCTTTTCAGTTAGTTTTCCTGAATTTGTAGGATTACTAAATGATCGCCTACTATGTTCTCTTAAAATACCTTTTGGATTCTATTATTTTTAATAATAGTACTAATTTCATTGAATATTTTTTCTGTATATATATTCTTTCTTGATTCTGATAATTCATACTTAAACTACTATTACTTAATGCATAAGCTATTCTGACCATAGGTATATCTCTTCATTCTATTAATGTTTTTTTCTTAAAAAAAAAAAATTACACATTATTCCTATGCGGTTATTAATTTTCTCGGTTGATAATGGTATAGGAAATTGTAATGATATACTAAACTTAATTACTCCATAACCTAAATCTCCTTCTATTTCTCCTAACGTTCTTGATTTTTTATGCATAATTCTATTATCTTCAACTTTTATATTTACCGGTGTCTTTATTCCTTCTCTAAATGTTGATCGTAATACTATTTGTATTGTGTTTATATGTATATAACTTATCTTTTTCCTATCTTCTTCTTTATTTTTTCTAATCTCTTTTGTATTTGATTTATTTCAACTAAGGGTGCTTGAAAATTATAATTTGTTTGTTTTATTCTAATTGGTTGTTCTCCATTCATTATTCAGAAATGTATTAGGTTTTTTTCTATTTAATTTTTCTAGTATACCATTATTTATTCCTTCTTTCTTTTCTAAGTCTAAATTTCCTCTATTATTTACCTTTGTTACAACCTTCTTGTCTAATAATATATCTGATAAGTAAATTCCATGTTTTTCCATATTTTCTATAATATGATATTCTTTTTCCATTATTTAACTTTGATTATCTTATCTGACTTTGTTCTTAAATAACTATCTAAATAGCTGAGGTTTTATAGTTTGAAAAGACTTAAGCACTTAAAATAGATGCTTGTTTTTATGCTTTCTTTATTAACTACTTAATCATGGTAATAGAAGAAATCATGTCATTACATCTTTGGAAATAGATTCTATCGGTTGTTGATTGAGCATCTTCAGGTGCAGAACTATAAATTTTAACTAGGTTATCTAACCTTTGTTCATCTTCTTTTAACATTTTTCTTAATACAACAATTTGTTTTCTTAACGATTTGAGACAATTTATATCTTTAAATACTTCTTTTAATGGCATACACCAAAAATCATTATTATCCATTGTAAATTACGACTTTTAATTATAGATAACAAGTTTTAACAAGACAGACATAAGAATACTTGATTAAAAGAGACACACTTGATTAAAAGAGACACCTGATTTCGCCTGCTCTCAACGCAATCCTAGACTTTTGTGACCTACGCATACCAACTTCGGCCTTCTCAAAGGACTTTCAGTGCTCCAGAGAGAAGATTTCTAAATCAATTAACACTTTTAATCTTTCTTCTTATATCTTCTAAGTACTTAGAAACTCATTATATATGAAAGCATAAATTTTTGAGAGAGAAAGAATATTTTAGAAAAATGATTTTATTTCAAATTGTTGTGTCCTCAAATGAAATTTAGACACTTATTTATAAGTGAGAGTTCTCACTCTGCTTCTTTACATATAGCCTTAATTGACAGACATATTAGATCAAAGAGCTGTATGACTTTAGAAAAGATAAGGTAAATGTGGGTGGTGACTCACCATCCCATTACATTATTGCTTCTATTAATCCAAACGGACAAATTACAAAAGAAGGTTGGATCCTCCACTAACTGCTCCATTATTTTCCTCGTGATGTAAGTTCTTACATCATTCCTGAATAGGCTCACATTCTCGTGGCGATTCTGGGTTGCATAATTCACAAATGTGGTCTTCTGTGAATTCCTTCTATGGTCTAATGCAGATTTCTTTCTTAATTATTTCAAGAATATCGAGTTGTATTTTACTAGTGTATTTTGATACTTGTTGAGTAACTTGATATCTAGCTCCGTTGGATCTCGTGCTTGCATACTCCAAATGATAATGGACTTAGCTGCATAACTAATCTGTCCTCTTATCTTAATGCCTTTGTGTAGAATTATGACATAATTGTTTAGGAACTGTATTATTTCATCCTCATGTTGTGCTTGTCCAATATCTAGGTAATTACCATTGGTTATTCTGATTTGGCAAAACTAGATTATTGGTTGTATTACTTTCTGCGAGTTCTCCCCCTCACCAAAAATTGGTGTTGTGGCAAATATCTTCAAGAATCCTTCTTTTTTTTTTCTGAGTATGTGCTTATAGTATTGGGAAACTACTTTCTTGATGTTAATCGGGAAGTATTGGAACATATTTGCGTCTCTGAAATAAATACAACTTAGTAACCCTGCTTGGAACATCATATATACTTTCATCGGATCTGCTTCTGATAGAGCGATTGTTTTTGGTCCAAGATATGAACCATCAATTGGGGGCATAATTTCAAAATTGGTCCTATAATTTGGCCACTTTCCAAAAAACCACCCCACCATTGACCACTTTCATTCTTGGTCCTATAAATTGTCCATTTAATCAAATTTGGTCCTTTTCTAATCAAATTTGGTCCTATAATTTGACATTTAGGTCCTTTTGTAATCTCAGTTTAATCCATATTCTGGATAAAAAGGACCAAATTTGATTAAAATGTCAAATTATAGGACCAAGTTTGAAAGTGGCCAATGACGAGGTGGTTTTTTTGAAAGTGGCTAAATTATAGGACCAATTTTGAAATTATGCCATCAATTGGGTATATGCTTGTCTGCTTATCTTCATCTGTGTAATTAACCACAAACTTAAATTCATGGTAAAAAATGTTTTTATTGAGCTTGGTCATTTCTTCTTCTTCTTTTTTTTTTTTTTTTGTTTAGACTGTATGCTTCCAATCGTAAGTGGTTTAATATTTGGATCCTTGCCTAATATAGGCATTTGCTTCAGTGTTGTTGTAGCTGGTGATTGTGACTTTCCTGCATAGCGTGCCTTGAAACGAGCTAGCGCTTATTTTGCTTCGAACAGACTAAAAAAATTTTATGTATAAAATTCTATACTATTATGAACATGGCTGCTTGACTCCATTGGAAAATTATCCCTTGATTAGGACCTATAAATATTACATAATGGAGTTTTGCCCTTTCATCCTCATCTATTTCTTTTTCTTTTTCTTTTGATTTCAACTTTTTCATTTTTATTTTCTTATTTTCTTTTTTCTAAGAACAATATGGTTTTTATCTGGTTAATTTCTTTTTCGTTTTTCTTTATTTGATCATAGAGTTCTTCTACCTGCTTTTTCAACATTCTTAGACTATCTTCTAAGACTGGTCTGAGTGCTTCTATTCTCGTGTTAATGTGTCTGCTAAATAGTTTTCTTTTCCTAAAATATATATAGATATATAATAAAACTGTTGTGCTTTTAAACTCCATCTTAAAAGTTTGCCTTTGTTGTAAGATTCCTTTATTCAATATTTTATAAAATCTTTCGTGTATAAACTATTTGTTTGACAAATGAATTTAACTGGTTATAAGTCAAGTTTAAATTTTTCTAAAGCATTTATAAAAGCTAATGTTTATTTTTCATGTGTTGTATAATTGCATTCTGCTTGCTTAAATGTTTCCGATACCCATTTGGATAACAATAATTGCTTGCTATTGGTTTTACCCAATACTAATTGCATAGAATCATTATATTTACTTTTTTTATCCAAACTATCTTTAGTCATCTTTCGTATAAAGGATTTATCTTCAGATGGTTTTTTGTTTGCAATAAACTTATTAAATTCTTCATATGCATCTGGGATTGCTTGATGAACTGCTCCCCAAGTATCCTGACTTACATCAGTATTTAGAATAAGTAGACCACTAGGCATTGGTAGATAAAGCCGTGGTAAATGAGTACATAATCTTTTTATGGATAGTACTGCTCTAGTTACATTATCTGTCCATTTCCATGGTACTTTTTCTGAAATCATTTTTTGTAGTTTATAAAACCTTTTTTCTCCAATATATGTTAAACATCCAAGCAATTTTTGAATTTGATTTCTGTTTTGAAGTTGATCTGGAAACTTATGTATTTTTTCAAGTTGATGTTTTTGGTTCGATATAGCCTCCTTCGACTATTTTCATTCCTATATTCTGTTTCAGTTTTACAAATTTTTGCTTTTTCTTTACTTAAAATAACTTCTTTATTACTTAGTTGTATTAAAACTTTTGCAAGCTCTTTTAAATGAATTTCTTTTGATCCTTGTGTAAAAACCATTATATCATCAATATAGGCAAGACTTATTGATTCTAATCCCTTAAGATTATTATCCATAAATCGCTGATATATGCTAGGTGCTTGTTTAAGTCCAAATGACATTACGTTGTATTCATAGTGGTTTTGAGTTGGACAACTAAATGCTGATAGAGGTTTAGTTTCTTCATGAAACCTTAACTGCCAATGTCCTGATTTAGTATCTAATGTACGATACCATTTTGCCTTTTTAATTCGACTAAAGATATAATATTGTCTTGGTAGTTTATATGCATCTCTTTTAGTGGCTTTACTCATTTATTTGTATTTATAACCATTCTACGTTTTCTCTTTTTATTTCATTATGATTTTCTACATAGAATGCTGGTGCACTATGTGGACTTGTACTAGATTGTATAATACCCTTTTCTAACATTTTAGTAGTTTCTTCTTGAAATTCTTTAACATCTCTTCTGTATAAGGTATACTATTTGGTACATTAACTTCCTTCGTGTTTTTATTTGGATCTAATAGATTTTAACTACATATTGTTTCTAATAACTGATTAACTTATCTTCTAAGGTTATACTTTTACTTTATAAATTTGGAATGAAATTTTTCTTAATATCTCCTCCATTATGGAAGAAGACGTATTGTATAATTTTGTTGTAATTATTTTACTAGATTGTGTGTCTAGTTGTGGACATCTAAGACTTATGCTATTTAATCTTTGAATAAGTGATCTATATAACTTAAGAAAGTTATTTCCAATTATCAACGGTAAACATGTGTTTTGTTTATAATTACATGGTAAAGGAAATCGTTTTTCTTCTATTAATAATACTAAATATGTTGCTCTATAATCAATACTTATTGTCTTATTATTTGCAATTCTCACTATAATTGGTTTTTCTAATTTTTTTCAATCTTTACTAGGTAATGTAGATTCTTTTGCTAGACATATCGTTGCTCCCGTGTCTATATATGCTAATAAGAATTTGTTAAATAATTTAACTTTTATAAACGAACTATTTTTACTCATCTTCTGATTAAGATAACTCTAAATCACTATCTGTTTCTGATTCTAAATCGTATATATCAAAGTCTAATAACTCTCCTTCTTCATATTCTTTTTCTATAGGTTCATAGCCTAAAGAAAATATCATTTTTAATTTTTGTTCTTTTTCTCGTATTCTTTTAGGACTTTCATTTGCGTAGTATCCTATTTCTTGACATTTCCAACATCTATAATTCATTTTTCCTTTAGGACAATAATTAGGTTTTCATAAGTATTTTTCTTGTTTTCTAAACTTTCCTTTATATTTTGCCTTCCACGGTTTTCTAAATGTCTTATATCTTCTTGGTCTATACCGTCTATTAAACTTATAGTATTTATAATATCTTTTCTTTATATATGGTTCGTAACAACCAAATTCTTGTGGTACACTTTTGAATTGTTTACAACATCTTGGATCAACTTTAGTCATCTCATGGTCTTCTAGTTTCCTTATACAAAGTTCATCTCTATATTCTTTTGCATATTTTTCTAAGATTCCTAGAGTTTTTTCTTCTCTTGTTTCTTTAATTTTCTTATGAATATATTTATTCATTTCATATTTAAGTTTACTTTCGATTATTTCTATTAGTTCTGACCGGTCCTTAATTTTATAGAAATTTTCTCTTACTTAACAGAAAAAATTCTCTATGTAGCATACATTGCATAACTTCATATTTGTTAGAAATCTAACTACCATATCTTTTTGTGTTTCCTTTGACTACAACAACAACAACAACAACAACAACAAAGTCTTTTAGTCCCAAACAAGTTGGGGTAGGCTAGAGATGAAACCCAAGAGAAACAGTGGTAATAGAAACACAAAAAAAAGCTCAAAACAAAACAAAACACAACAAAACCAAAATAAAAAAAAAAAAAAAACTCAAAACAAAAACAAAACAAAAGAAAGAGGTTGGAGCAAAAGAGAAAGGAGCAAAAGTCACGGTTCCGGCATGTTGATCGCTAGCCTCCAAGCACTTCTACCCACCGCTAAATCCTTGGAGATATTCCAATGTTTAAGTTCTCTCTGGACCGACTCTTCCCAAGTGAGTTTAGGCCGACCTCTACCTCTCTTAACATCATCGACTCGCTGTAGAACCCCTCTACGCACCGGTGCATCAGGAGGCCTCTGTTGGACATGTCCGAACCACCTCAGGCGATGTTGAACCAATTTATCCTCAATTGGAGCCACCCCGACCCTATCTCGAATATCCTCATTCTGGATTTTATCCCTTCTTGTGTGCCCGAAAAACCAACGCAACATCCGTATCTCTGCTACACTTAGTTGTTGGACATGTTGCCTTTTTGTAGGCCAACATTCAGCATCGTATAGCATCGCCGGGCGAATCTCCAAGAAAAACCTTTTAGCCTTTGTGGCACCCTCTTATCACAGAGAACGCCTGAAGCTTGACGCCATTTCAACCAACTGGCTGCAATTCTATGCCTAACATCTTCATCAATGCCACCATCCTTTTGTAGCATCGATCCATAATACCGGAAAGTCTTCTTCTTGGCCACCACTTGCCCGTCAAGGCTAACGTCACCATCATCATGAGTAGCCATGCTGAAAGCGCACGTCATGTACTCGGTCTTCGTCCTACTAAGTCTGAAGCCTTTCGACTCTAACGTGTCCTTCCACAGCTCTAACTTCCTATTTACCCCTGCCCTACTCTCGTTAACTAGCACCACATCATCAGCAAAGAGCATACACCAAGGGATATCACCTTGTATGTCCCTTGTAGCCTCATCCATCACAAGGAAAATAAATAAGGGCTCAATACTAACTTCTGGTGTAGTCTTATTTTAATTGGGAAGTCGCTGGTATCGCCCCACATGTTCGGACACACGTCATCGCATCCTTCTACATATCCTTGATGAGGGTAATTTACTTAGATGGGACTTTGTGCTTTTCTAAGGCCCACCACATGACATTCCTCGGTACTCTGTCATATGCCTTCTCAAGGTCGATAAAGACTATGTGCAAGTCCTCTTTTGGTCTCTATATCTCTCCATCAACTGTCGTATTAGGAAAATCATGTCCATGGTCGACCTTCCAGGCATAAACCCTAATTGGTTTTGGGTCACACTCGTCACTAATCGTAGGCGATGCTCGATAACCCTCTCCCAGAGCTTCATCGTATGGCTCATCAACTTAATCCCACGGTAGTTACCACAGCTTTGAACATCACCCTTGTTCTTGAAGATCAGTACTAAAGTACTTCTCCTCCATTCATCAGGCATCTTGTTTGACCGGAAGATGAGGTTAAAAAGCTTAGTTAGCTATACTAACGCTCTGGCACCCAAACATCTCCACACCTCAATGGGGATACCATCAGGGCCCATTGTTTTACCACCCTTCATCCTCTTCATAGTCTCTCCGATCTCTACCTCTCGAATTCTCCTCACCAAGCGTCTATTGGTATCCTCAAATGAGTCAACCAACTCCAGAGTAGGACCCTCACTCTCCCCAAATTGGTATCCTCTCGGATTCTCCTCACCAAGCGTCTATTGTGTTCTTTTGACTCTTGTACTGTAATTCCTAAAAATGCTTTTAATAGATATTTTGCTAATTCTCTAAAAGCTACTATTTTATATTGTGCTCCTGTTTCTAATCCACTGGCTTCAAAATTTAATAAAATTCGAGTATTTTTCAAGTAGTCAAATAATACTCCGTATGTTTTATATCTATATAATTAACAAAATCTGTTAATGTCATTCCATATATCATAGAATTATTAGTTTGAACTAACAATTTTAATTGGTTAGTCCAAGTGACTATTAAACCTTCTGCATTGGTTGCACAATCTATATTTAATATTCTATTAGATAAATTTCTTTTTTTTTTTTAAATATGTTGGTGGTATATTCTTCTTTATTTTTTCTTGATGATAACTATAATCATTTATATATATAAAATCTCTAAAACTTCTTTTTACATAATTATTTTGTAAATTAGATGCATCGTCATTATTTAATCTAGGTCGTTTTGGTGATAATGGTGGTGTTGTATAAGGTTTTTGAGCAGTCATATGAATGTGGGTTCATCTTCGTCTTCACTATCTATTCCGTAGATTATTTCTTGTTTATCCTCATCATCTATTTTTGTCATTCTTGTTTCTTCAATATTAAATTTTTCTAATAATTGTGTTAATCTATCTATATCATCCATTAGAACTTGTTGGTGATTCTATCTGAATTAGTTTAAACAATTTTTTTCGTGTTTTTTTTTCTTTTTGTACCGAATTTTGTAATTCTTTTATTGATTCTTTTATTTCATCTAATGTTTCTGATTGAGTTTTCTTTAATATTTCTATAAGTGTTCCTCTTTGTTCTGAAACTCTTGGTGGTTCACTCGTAATTTTTCTAAGATATTTATATTGTTATTTTTTTTATAATTATATGCCCAAAAATTGTCTTTTAATAGTATTTTTAATTAGAATGTTCTTATATCGGTAATAGTATAAAAGTGTTTGCTCATAGTAACTCCTATGTCTTAAAAAAATTAAAAATGACACTTGTTGTTTCTTTATTGGATAATGGATAGTGAGGGTAATACCTTTAATGGTAGGATCGAATTTTCTTGTTCGTGAGTTATTCTGAAAGAGAGGACCCAACCTCCTTTTTTTTCAAAACGATAGATATTTTATAACATAAAACACATTTATACATTCAGAAATAGCTCAAAAGCCGAAAGGGCAGCTCAAAAGCTGAATCTAGTGAGAGGACAGATCCAGAGGATCGCCTAGAGCCTCAGTATAACAAACGCACCCACTAACAACAGAGAAAAACAAACACCACAACTGGAGAAAGAACACCCCTACGGGAGAAAGAACTCTCCTGCGGGAGAAAGAGCTCCCCTACGGCAGAAAAGACCCAAAAGAAACTAAACCAAAAATCTAAAAAAACAAAAACACTAACAACAACACATACTAAAAACTAAAAGCAAAATAGCCCTCCCCACAGCGGCCTAGCAACTCTAATATTCGCAGCAGCAGCATGAAGGACCTCCATCCAATCGACAAAGCCACAATCCCGGCATCGGACTCAGAAACTGCAATAAACGCCTAACTATGTCCAAAACCAACGGCCCCGACCAATATCCGGACAAACATCCCAACCCTAGCCTCATACTCTCATTTATTATGTTTAAATGTTACTGAAAATCCGTTAGCACACCTTTAAAATGTCCTTTCACCTTTATGAAAATCGAAGCGTTAATATCTCAAATACCAAAAATCCAAACAAAATTCAAACATTTGATGCACTTGTTAGAAACAAGTGGAATAAACCACTATGCAAAGATAGTGACATTTCACTATTTGTAAGAATGAGAATAGTAAAGGGGTTGTGGATATGAATAATTTATGTATATTGTGTCGGTAGAAGTGCTTATAAAAGGCACTGCAAATGAAGTAAAAGAGTGCGCATTTCAGAAGAAAGAAAAACATTGAGTACCATTTCTATATAGTTTTTATATTGAGTTCTTTATCTTTTCCGTTTTTATAACACGTTATCAGCACGAGCGCTCTACCCGGTCAGAAAGGTAGTAATATACTAATTATATATATACGTATATATATTACATAAAATTAGTATATTTTACTAATAAACATATTACCATTATTCTTTGACAATTAAGGCTCTGTCATAGTCAAGGATATGTGGTATGAATATACTAAATATGACATTATTTACATATTACCATTATCATTGGCAGGTAAGGCTCTGTCATAGTCAATAATATGTGGTAAGATGATATTATTAAATTTACTTATGAATTACTACTGATTATGAAAAATAACTTCAAGTTATAATAAATGTACATCATATTATCCTTTGTACTTAACACCTATGTTGTTATGTGATTGTTAACAACGATTTGAGGATAAGTTTACGTGTAGATTATTAATGATTTGAACGTAAAGTATGTATGAAACACTCAACAATGACCCCGGTCCGAGGTGAACCGAGGTGAAAAGCTTCTGTTAGCTGTTTCGTGTTGCATTATAGAATTGGTTTTTTTTTTGGTGCGGGAATCGAATCCCGTATAAGTATTATGAGCCCTCTATTTATAGCAACTTTTTTTAGATACATATCGGGATTCGTGCATTGCTTTTTCTATAAAGCTACTTTTTGGTTGGCGGCAGGATCAGTGGGTCCCACTTGAATGATAGCAGATCTCGTAGTTTGTGAGAATGGCGTGTAGGTGCCTTGTCACCTGCTTAGGAGGTGACGACCTCGGTTTATGTTGATCTCAGTTGGGATGACCTCGGCTGATAGTAATCACTTCGGTCTTCTGTGGTTACACCGGTTTATCGTGCGAACCGGGGTGACTCTGGATCACGTCGGTGTAGGTGTTAAGTTTGCCTAAGACGCTGTTCACGGCTCTTAATAGTGAAATAGTGAATTACCGAGTCGGATGATAACAGAGAGGCCCCCAATATCGGCGGGCATACGGAGTGATGGTCGTCGATATTGTAAAGCAACTAGAGGCTTCGAATCGGTAAGAAACTGGAGGCTGGAAATGCTCGTCCTCGGTGCTCCGATAGGTGCGAGGTGACCGAAGTGGATCATGTGCTCCGAAGTGGGAGCTGGTTTCCGAGGTGAGAACACTTGACGAAAATCTGTTGCAAATCTGGACGGTAAAGAGAAGGATATGAAAAGACATAACGGTCGGCGATTTAATGCATAGTGCGAAGGGTCATGCCGTAATAGTCTTAAAAGAAATAATGGTCGTCTTTAATAGGGTGCCATGTGTACAATAGGTTCTTCGTCAGTCGAAGGGATGGCACCGCTTGAAATTAGGGGTCGAGTCGGTTGCACGCGCCCCTGATTGAGGTCCCCAACGGTCAGAAATCAAACATTAAAAATAGGGCTTCGCAATTTGTGCTCGAATTTTCTTTACTTTTGCATTCGTCTTCAAATTCTTGCGCACTGCTATTGAAATTCTTCTGCAAATTTGAGATTTATTCTTGGTACGCGAGTGTCTGTTCATTCATCTCTTGGTAAGCTCCATAATCGATTGTTGTTTTTATTCTTTTGTACTTTATTTTTCTTTCTACTCGATGGCATCGAAGGGGAAAGGTAAGGCGGTTGCGAGTTCTTCTAGTACGGATTCGGTCCCATTCGAAGTGTACCATGACTCAGAGTTGATCGAATTAGCCTTTGAATATTATCGATGGGATCCGATGTTGGTGAGGCACTTGGACATCAAGCTAAACGACGAGGACGGTGACTGTGTGGTGGAAGAAAATGCGGCCGAAGTCGAGGCGCCTCACTGCAGGAGGCCAGTGAGGAAATGGCCTGATCCCACCCTCGATTTTGAGGGCGAGCCCAATATTTTGACCGACGCCGACATGGTGATGCTCCGAGACCAAGTTCAGATTCCGCCCTCGGTAAAAAATTTTGCACCCTACCCCGGAGAGAGAATAACCAGTCCTCCTCCGGGTTGTGTTGGCGTATTTGCGGAGAGCTTGAGGTTGGGATTGAGGTTCCTATTACCGAGTTTGATTACGGAATACCTTCGGAATTGGGGGTTACCGTTATGTCAGATTACACCAAACAGTTGGAAGAAAATCATTGGACTGATGGTGTTATTACATGAGAGGGGTGAGGGTCTGCCATCGTGTGATGAGATGAGGAGCATTTTTGCTTTTAAGAAAAGTCCGAAGAGGAGAGTGGCGGAGTCTTCATGTTGTTTCTTTGCCGGAGCGAAACCGCAACATGGTCTGCAGCTCGGTGAGATAATAACCGACATCCCGGAGACCCTACATGGCTTCCAGGAAGAATGGTTGTGGGTTGGAGGAGAATGGCAATCCGAGAATTTTTTCCATGAACCTCGGATTGACGGGATGACAATCTCGATGGAAATTCATACCGGAGCAAGTGAGTATATTTTGTTTTTTGTTCCTTGTATATTTTTCTGATGTCAGTTTTGTTCTGTGCACTAACAGGTTGGAATTTTTGCCCTTTGTAGAAAAAGAGACCAAGCAGAAGGAACCGAAATTGAGTCCGGAGTTCGGCGGGAAGCTACTTGCGCTTGCTAGCTTGGACAAAGATATACGAGATTATCTCAAACTCGTAGTTGATCTAAAGCTTGAAGCTGCTGGTCTATCTCCCGGAGTCTCTACCTTAAAATTTGACCCCGGTAAGGGAGCTTCAATATCCGGTAGCTTTGCCAATACTTCAATGTGTGTAAAATAATTGTTAGTGATTTTGATCGTCTTATGTCTTAATGCAGTATACTATCCGCCTCGGATTTTTGGGCTACCGGACTGTTAAAGAGGCCAAAGACTTCAGACGCAAGTATCCGAATAAGGATCTGCAATCAAAATTTGGCAAAAGTCGAGATTTGCGGTTGACCAACGTCATGAGGAGAGATTTAGTCCTTGCTTTGGTGAAGAAGACTACTGGATAGAAAACTGCTGGCAAGAAGTCGATCGAAGTGGGGTTAAGCGCGACATCGGTGGCTGTCTCAGAAAGTACGCAGTCTCAGCAGGAGATTACACCCACCGAGGTGCCGTCCGTTGTGAATGCTGTTGCCATAAGTCAGGCTGAGCCCGAGCCAAACGTGACAGGAACCGAGTTGACCGTGGCTGAGCTCGTGCACACCGAGGTGCCGAGAGAAGAGCCGGAGAAACAATCATCCCCTCCGAAGTCTGTGGAGTCTAATCAACCGGAGAAGAGGAAGAAGAGGAAATTGGTAAAGATGTCCGATGCAGGGGCTTCCTCCGGAGTGGAGAAGAGGTCGAAGAAGAAGCACGACTCCGGTCGTAAAGCTATTGAGAGAGGTGCTGATGGGTCTCCTCTATTCGAAAAGTCGTTTTTGTCAGTTGATGACGAGAGGGCTGACAATGTCAAGGTGCCCGAAGGTTTTGTGGAGGAATGGTTTACTACTTTCCAATCGGTTAAATCTCCCAACATGCCCTCGAGGATAGACATGTCGGATAACACGAAGAGCGCTGCACGTGTGCCTTTGATGGTATGGGACCCCAAATCCGAAGTGGGGGTTTCTTCTTTGTCCAGTGTGGACAAGTTGAGTTATGCCAAGGCTTGTCTGGGTCGAGCCTTAGTGAGTTTGGTGGCGGCTGAGGACGACCACAGCCGAATAGCTGCCCAGTTAGAGAGGAAGAAGCAAACCGTGACTGAGAGAGATGTCATGATTGCGTCTCTAAAGGATGAGGCAGCAAAAGTCGAGGCCGAGTTGAAAGAGAAAATCTCTGACCGAGATGCTCAGCTTGAGGCAGTGCAGAACGAGGTGACCACATTATCTGAAGAGAAGAAGTCTCTCCACACCGAGATGGAGGAACTTAAAGCGTGCCTGGCCTTTGCTGAACAACATTCTAAGGCGTTGGAAGCCAAGGCCGAGGAAGTGGAAGAGAAGCTGCTGAAAGAGAAGACTGAGCATGATGCAACTCGTAAAGAGTATACCGAGGTCCGCGTACTTGTGGGCCGACAGCGGGATGCTCATCAAGCCGAGATGGCGAAGCTGGAAAAAGAGAAGTCTTCTTATGGTGAGACCATGTATGAGATTGGCTTTCAGACAGGGAAAGAGACTGTTGCAGTCGCGGAACATAAGTCCGGTGATGATGCGGAGGTAGAGGTCGCTGACGCCAGTGTGGATGATGAGGTCGGCGGACCTGATCTTGAAATAGAGATGAATACATGCCTAAATCTCCGTTGGGTGATCGAGCGGTATGACGCCGGTTACTATGATATCGAGGAACTGCGCTTCTTCCTGTTTCACAAACTCAAAAAGTATGGCTTCGACATAGAAGTTAAAGGCATGCACGTGGAAGCTGATGAAGACGAGCGGGAGTTTTGTGAATGGATGCTCCGCCGTGCTGAGGAAGTAGCGGCTAACCCCGACTTGCCTCCACTTACTGAAGAAAGGGCGGCTCTTCTCCGTCGTGCTTATGTGAACATGATTCTTGAAGGGGAGAAGGAGAAGAGGAAAGAGTTGACTGAAATTTATATCTAAACTCTCGCTGATGTGGAGGTCGAACAGAGTTTCAATGACATGACTCCTGAGCAGATTCGGAGCACGGTCAAAACTTATATCGATGAGAAGGCCAAGTCGACAGACAAGGAGGTTGAGATAATTAAAGTCGTCACGCCGACTGAGGGTAATCCTGACGAAGTGCAAGACCCGCGCGACGAGCTTGTTCCAGTGTCAGATGTAGCGATTGATGCCGCAGCTAAGGCAAAAGAGATAACCATCTTGGAACGACTGTGTACCGAGATGAAAACCGGAGAAGGCAGCAGTGTTGGCCGAGATGTCGAGGGAAAAGATGATGCTGCTTGAAGTTCTCGAGTTCTATTATTTTTATGCTTTCAGTTTATTGTATTTAAAAGTATGTAGTAGGGGTATCAGTATGTTGACATCCTTAGTAGGAAATATGTAACCATAACTTTCCCCGACTTATGAAAATATAAAAATATTTGTTTGATTTTCATTTTGTTTATTTTCCTGTGCAAAGTCAGCGATTTTTAGATCAAGTGCAACGAACTCGGTACATATATAAGACTTGCCCGTCAGCTCGGATTTGCTTATGCCGATAGCCGAGTTGTAGGCATTTTGCTTTAGTTAAAACTGAATTCCGAGTTCTCCATTGATGAGTTCGGCTAATAGTGTAAGTAGATATGCAAACTTACTAAGAATTTGCAGAACTTAACACATTCTATGTCGTGCATAAAACAAATTGGATTCACCGAACTTCGTTAGAGTTCGATTATGAAGTGGCCCCGACCGAGTTGGTTTTTTTTTTGTATTTTGTGACAAGAGGGACCCGTCAAATCATGGTTGCTGAAGTGACGTAGACGAGCTTCAACCCCAACCAAGGCATGTGTGGGACTTGGATAGATTACGGGGTATCAGCGAGACCGAGTGTCGCAATGTTTACATCGGTACAAAATATTAATAAAACCGAGTTTCAAGTTCTACATCAGTACCGAGGTATTTACTCGGATTTCAAAAGCAAAAGTTTTCGAACTTTCATTACATTAGAAAAGTATCTTTGTTTCCTCAGAGGGGCAAAAAGTAGGTCCATTCAAAAGGGAAAATCGGCCGCCTGACCTTGGACCGTTCACCGGTAAAACTTCTTGAGGAAAACAGCATTCCATGGATACTGATGTGGAGTTCTATCAGGATGAGCGAGTCGATATGCTCCATGGGGAAGGACTTCAATGATATGGAACGGTCCATCCCACTTCGGTTTCAGTGGACCGGGGTCAGGCCCCATTATGCGCTTGAGAAGAAGTTCACCAACTCGGAATGGACGAGGCTTGAGTTTAGAATTGACATATCTTTCACTTTTATGTTTGTAAGCAGCATTCTTTAGTTCGGCGCGTGTACGATGTTCTTCGAGCAGATCCAGATTGGCCTTCATGTTATCCGAGTTGGACTCTTCGGTGAAATGTTGAATTCGGTACGTAGGTGCACCGAGCTCAACTGGGACCACGGCTTCTAAGCCGTAAGTTAGTGAGAATGGAGTTTCACCAGTGGAAGTTCTGGTAGTTGTTCGATAGGCCCATAGGACATGAGGTAACACTTCAGGCCAGGCTCCTTTGGCAGCATCAAGTCGGGTTTTGAGGCCATTCTTTATAAGTTTGTTAACGGCTTCAACCTGGACGTTGGATTGCGGATGGTAGGGCGAGGAGAAGAAGTGTTTGATGTTGTACTCCTCGCATAAAGATTCAAGCCGTTTGCCTTCGAACTGGCGACCGTTATCGGTTATAATTGAATTTAGTACTCCGATATGGCAAAAATGATGGACTTCCATATAAAGTCAACAACCTTTTGTTCGGTTATTGTGGTTAATGGTTCGGCTTTAGCCCATTTGGTGAAGTAGTCAACCGCAATAATGGCAAATCAGACGCCACCTTTTCCGGTCGGTAGGGGTCCTATGAGGTCGATCCCCCATTTGGCGAAAGGCCATGGGTTGTACACTGACTTAAGTTCCTCAAGGAAGTGATGAACATTAGGTGCAAAAAGTTGGCACTTCAGACATTTTCGGTCCCACGCAGCGGCATCGGTTTTTAAAGTAGGCCAATAGTAACCTTGTCGTAAAATATTGTAGGATAAGGCTTGCGCACCGAGGTGACTTCCACAGATTCCTTCGTGCACTTCTTCAAGGATGTATCGCGATTCAGACTCAGTTAAACACTTTAGAAGTGGGACTGAATATCCTCTTTTGAACAAGGTCCCGTTATCCATTGTATATCGAGCTGCTCGAATCTGAAGTGCTCGAGCTTCTTTTGGATCTGGAGGTAAGGCCCCAGTTTCCAAGTATTGAATAATGGGATCCATCCAAGTCGGAGGTTTTGTGATGTTACCGGGTCGATGGTTGCAACTTCGGAATGGGTGGTCGACGATTGTTCTTGCTGACCGACTTGGACATACTCCATGCTCTCCATCCCGGTACTCGATGCTAGTCGGGACAATGCGTCTGCTTGTACATTAAGAGTTTGAGGAATGTGTTCGACGTCGACAGAGAATTTTGATAACTTCTTCTTTGCCAAGGATAGGTATGGCGTCAACCGAGATTCCTTGACTTCATACGAACCATTAACCTGGTTGACAAGGAGTTGGGAATCTGAAAAGACTTTGAGGTGCTTCACGTTCATGGATTCAGCTAGATTCAATCCGGACAACAAAGCTTCATATTCGGCTTCATTATTGGTCGCGGGGAAGAGAAATTTAATCGAATGACAGAATAGTCAGTTTTCTAGATTAGCCAAGACTATTCCCGCGCCTGCTCGGTTTGCTGTTGAAGAGCCGTCAATATAGAGAACCCATGGTTGGTTGTCATCGTGAGCTTCTATAGCTGGGGTGAATTCGACGATGAAGTCGGATAGGACTTGTGCCTTGATTGCTGTCCTCGGTTGGTAGCGAATGTCAAATTGTCCGAGTTCAACTGCCCATTTTATCATGCATCCCAAAGTGTTAGGTCGGTGTAGTACTTGTCGTAGTAGATACGAAGTGCGAACAGTAATGGAATGTTCTTGAAAATAAGGTCACAATTTCTGAGTAGCGGTGACAAGTGCGAATGCCAACTTCTCCATAGGGGGATAACGAAGTTCGGCATCATGCAGGGATTTGCTGACATAATAAATAGGTGACTGTACCACCCCTTCTTCACGTATCAGGATGGCGCTAATCGCCGAATCACTAACTCCGAGGTACAAAAATAGCATTTCCTCGGGTTTCAGCTTCTGTAACGTCGGTGGGGAAGTAAGAGTTTCCTTAATGCTGGTGAGTACTTTTTGGCACTCTTCGGTCCATGTAAAGCGCTTTTCTTTTTTGATTGCTTCGAAAAAAGGCTTGCAACAATCGGTCGACTTGGATATGAACCGATTAAGTGCGACAAGTCGGCCAGTTAGGGCCTGAACACCTCTGACCGAGGTCGGGGGAGTTAAATCTTGAATGGCTTTTATCTTGGCTGGATTGGCCTCAATTCCCCGTTGGCTGACCATGTAGCCTAGAAATTTTCCAGACTCGACTCCGAAGGTACATTTTTTCGGATTTAAGACCATGTAGTAAGATCGGAGAATATTGAACATGTCCTGAAGGTGTGTTACATGGTCGGGAGCATGCACAGACTTGACGAGCATGTCGTCTATGTAGACTTCCATGGTATGACCTATCAAATTGGAAAACATTTTGTTGACAAGGCGTTGATAGGTGGCTCCAGCGTTTTTTTATCCAAACGGCATCATGGTATAGCAGTATAAACCTCGAGCCGAATAAAACGAGGTGTGCTCTGAGTCCTCGGGATCCATAGGAATTTGATTATGACCGGAATAGACATCCATAAAGCTCATCAGCTCGTGTCCCGAGGTGGCATCAACCATGTAATCTATGTGAGGAAGAGGATAGCTATCCTTCGGGCACGCTTTATTCAAATCGGAGAAGTCGATACATAATCTCCAAAGGCCATTGCTTTTCTTAACAAGAACTGGGTTTGAAACCCATGTCGGATATTTGGCTTCATTAACGAACTTGTTGTCGATGAGCTTCTTGACTTCCTCCTCCAGTGCTTTTTTACGATCCGGTCCCAATTTTCTTCGCTTTTGAACAACTAGCCGGACAGTTTGGTCGAGATTCAACTTGTGGCTAGCGACGTCGGGGTCGATGTCCTTCATGTCTTCGTGTTTCCAAGCAAAAACATCAGAATTACTTTTGAGAAATGAGATGAGCTCCGACCGAAGAGGTTCTTGAAGATGACTTCCAATACGTAGTGATTTTTGGTATGTCGGTTCGTCAACATAAATTACTTCCACTTCTTCTTCGGGTTCGGCTCGATCATTTCGACTTTTCTCTTTGAACCGAGTCCTTGGGTCCAATTCGTCTTCTTCTATGATCGGTTCTTTTCTGGGCCGTCTGCCTCGGTCTTCGGACAAAGGATCCGAGGTGGTGGGAGCAACGTCTTTGCGGTTCGGTTCCTCGGAAATTGTGTTGTCCGAGGTGATTGGTGGTGAGGGATTTTCTTCATTGGCTGAAATTGTTAGAGGTATGCTGTAAAAGCTCCTATTTATAGATTCTATCAATTCCATTTTGATCTGGCCATCATGTTTCGGTCAAAGTACATATGCTTGCAGTTTATTTATTTATGCAATCATACTCAATGTCTTATATTGAGGTAGTGTGGTTCGAAGAGTTTCGAAAAGAAAGATCACCTATCGGTTCCTTATAAGACTAAACTATTCGTTCACAGTCTAGACTGGCAGTGAGACCCCACTTGGAAAAAGACTGTAGTGTATTCTTGATTCAGTTGGTCTTTGACTGAAGGATTACACTAGCACTTATGTTAAGTGTTGAACAGGACCACGGAAGGATAAGATTATGAGACTCACTGACCGTTGTTGTAATGTAGACCTTCAGTGATTGATGCGTACTCTTAAGCTGTAAGATAATATAAAATGGGCATATGTATTCATTACTTATTTATTTGATTTATCAAGGGTGGGTTCATTACTCAGTATTTTGGTAAATAAGTGTGTTTATATGATGTGCCATTATAAATTATTTACAGTCACTGTGTCCCAGTGCGCTGGGTTGATGACGTCCCCGAAATGAGCTCAGGAAGGAATATTATGTCAAGCCCTGCAGGCGGATGTGTTATCCGACATAATGATTAAAGATCTGAGTGGTACTAGTTTCGAAAATGAATAAGAAGTTGATTAATTATTTTGTTAGTAATTTAATTAATCAACGGACGTTATATCTTAAACATGAAGAGATAAATCGATCAATTGGATTAATATATTTAATCAGTGGAGACGAATTAATTGTAATTCGGAGCTAAATGGGGAGAGCAATAATATTACTCTAGTGGAATGTTTTATTATTTAATTCCAAGATTAGGAATTAGGAATTAGTTTTATTCCATATTAATTAATTTAATTAGGAAAATAATATTCCTACTAGGATCTTCTCTAGGGATTAGGAGACTAAGGAGTCTTCTAGAAGATGAAGATTAGTAGGAGATATATTTCCTACATTAGATTATTAATTGGAGTAGAATTAGGTTTCCTAAATTAGGAATTAATTATATTCCATAATTCCCTAAGGATGGGAATATTCCTTCTAGAATATTACCTAGGGTTAGGAGACTGTGGAGTCTTCTAGAAGGTAATTAATTATTAGGAATATTATCCTAGATGGGAAAAGGAGATGGAAGATAATAAGGATTCCTAAACCTAAAGGAATAAGCCCATATTTAGCACCTTCTTTAGGTCCCTATTGTAGCCTATAAATACACTAGGTCCCCTAACCTCTTGGACATGCTTTACACGTTTTTCTCCCCGAAGGGCTGGAGAAATTCGGCCTCTTCAAGCGAGAAAGAAAGAGAGAGATTTTCTTCGAAAGAAAAATCGGTTAGCACCGTAAGGTCTTAGAAGAAGATGATCAAGATGTTTTGGGAAATCTAATAAATCGCTCCACCAAGATTTATTAGAGATCGTGTAAAGGTCATACAATAGAATATCGAAGGTTGTTGTTTCGTATCCATCGAATAAATATATTTCCCAGATCCGTTCTCTGTTCGTTGAAATCAAGCGTTAAATTGACGCAAGACCTTGTGTAGCGCGATGGTGTGCGGCGCTGTCTTCTCCGTTCGAGGTCGCGGGTTCGATCCTTCTCCTAGCGGAAATAGGACAATTTTTTGCTCTAGGCGCGCGGGCTTTCAGGCCCGCGGGCGGCCCACAGTCCTCACCCAGTCTTCAGCCCGCGAGCAGCCCGGTGCCAGCCCGCGTGCTCCCAGCTGCCTCTTGGCCCAAACGCGCGTGTCCCGGCCCAATTGCAACGTACCTTCGCGGCCCAAATAGTTGAAGCGCGGCCCAGACACTTGGATATCAGTTCCAGACCGGTCCAAGTGAGCCCAGCAACTCCAGCTCGAGCCCAGCGCGTCTCCAGGCGGTCCAGACCACTCCAGATTGCGACCAGCGAGCCCAGATCCGGTCCAAGAGCGGTCTAGCAGGTCCAGCAGCTCCGGTTCGAGTCCAAGATGGTTCCCGAGCGAGCCCGAAGAGTCCAACTCACCTACCGACGGTCAGAGACGATCCGATGAGCTTGATCAGCGCGATTGGAACACCATGGTGACTCGATTAGAATCGAGAAAGGACAAGTCTAGCCACCCATTAGACTTTGGTGTTCAGACAATCTCCATCAACGAAAATCAGAAACGTCTCAAAGTCGGCAAAATTTTTTAAAACTGTAAATCGTAATCCTAACTATAGATTCCGCTGCGTTAGGATTTATTATTCAATAGATTTGAATGTGCACATTGTCGACGTTCCTAATAGAACCCAACAACTGGTATCAGAGCCCAGGTTAATTCGACTTTGTGCACTATTCGAATTAGGGCTTGCATGATATATGTGAATTAATTGTGTGCAGACGCAGCGCATAATAGATTAGAATTGCAAATAAGTGTGTTTGTAGGTATTCTTGAATCCGACTATTATGGCCCGCATGTATGTTTTTTTTTAATTCATATATGTCGTTTTAAAAGCCTCGGACATGTCGAGGATTTTTGGGTTGGTGAATGTTTGTAATAATTTATTCGCGCGGTGGGACACCGCATAGTTTAAAGGCTTTACTAGATCATTCATGTACGACCCCTGCGTGGGCCATAGGATCAATGTATGTAATTATATTATGTAATTGTTCGTTGGACCCGGTAAGCGCGGACATCTCTCGACGAGACGAGGTAGGCTACCCCGCGAACCCGTAGTTGATGGGATACGTGGTACTGTGCAAATGCGGACATACTCGTAGGCAGCTTGCTGTCAGAAACGAGCATTGTTAAGGTGTTTGCAGACGGATACGCACGGACCCAGGTCAACAGAAGTACGGGCGACGGCGGCAGTAGGCACACGCCAACAGAGGAGACTCGATGGCGACTTTCCCGATGACGACTTGTTCAAGACGAAAAGTGGGAGTCACGGTGAAAAAAGAAATTCCAAGTCCTGAATCGGAAGACCCAGTTCAATAAGGACTAGACTGCGTTTCCCGAAAGATTGGAGATTGATTAAAATAGCCATGATAGTTGGATCTTAGTTCCTCGTTTATTATTGTCTATTAATCATGCATGTCCTAATGTGATTTAATTGCTTTATGTGCAAATTGAATTATAAGGAGCATGTTTAAGAAAATCCCTTTAAACTAAAAATTATATTAAGTGTGTAATGG
>CACSLK010027801.1:401612-439474 GCA_902706635.1 Striga hermonthica
GCACTGGGCGCTGGCCGGGGCGCTGCTGCCGCTGTGTGCGGCAGCGCGGCCACAGTCGGCTCCGTGCCGACCGTCCGGCAAACTTTCTGACAAAACTGACCTCTACTAACATGTTCTGACTTGACATGATCTTTGAACTGACTTTAAACAGGATCTACTGAACTTCACTTGTTAAGCCTTACTCACGGCCAAGGTGCGCCTCCGCACGCTCTCGCTAGGTGCGAAGGTGCGGCCTACGGCCCTCGGTTACTTCCCATCTCACCAAGTACCTTAACTGACTTACTTTATCTGAACTTAATATAACTGGATTCATCACTTAGACTCTGGTTATGCATACTGAACACAAAAATGGCCGTGACGGACGCCCGTTCCCGCCGACGGCTACGTGCCGTCTCTCGGCCGATCTTACATATCATCCGACAACTACCGAACACCTCAGCATGAATATTAAACTGAAGCAATTTAAGGACTATTCACACGGAAGAATTCGATTAATACTGAAGTGGCAAGCCTCGGCCCGCGGCTACCCGAAGCTACGCGCGATAGGCGCGAGGGCGCCGGCTGGGGCCTTTTCATCGGCTTTTCTTTATCCTTACTCAACAACTCGATCATACTGAACTTACAATGAACTAAACTGATTATTTAGAGGATTATTGTTCGAGAGTTGTCGGAAGAAAATGAAAATTGTTCGGCGGTAATCTCACTTATACATGATCGGACTTAAGGGTGAAAATCTGAAATTCCGGCAATTTAACCGAACACTTAACTCTGAATTAACCTAATTAACAAGTCTATGAACTGAAGAGGAGTTTACCTTCTTGAACGCTCGACGGGATCGGAAATCAACGTGTACTTAAAGCCTTGCGCTCGCCGTGCGGTATCTTCTCGTCTTTGTCGTGCGATTGCCGTGCGTTTTCAATGGAAACTTAGGAAAAATTGATGGAGTTTAAGGTTGCTGAGGCTATTAGATGGATGCTGAATTCTTATAAGGAAATGGTGGAAAATTTTTGGCTAAGTCTATTCTTATATAGAGGACCGAAGGGGATGGTGCGATGAGGTGGCCATGGCGTGTCCATCTCCTCCATCTAACACTTGTTCAACTCTTAACAAGGCTTTTGGATGACTAAGCTTGTTCTAAGCTTGACAAGTTGCTTATTATAATTGGTCAATTTCTTCCTTAAGCTCAAGGAAAGGCTTACGGCAATTGAGTACAATTTATGGGAAAAATATCCTTAACTTCACGGCAATTAGGGTTCAATTGTGATTAATCATTGATTAATCACTATCTTTATGTTTAATTGTTAATTAAACATAATACTTAATTACCAAAATTATTTCGGACGTAAACGGTACGCCGAAAATAGATTTCGGTAATTCCGACTGAATTTAATTAATTCCGAAAATAATAAACGATAACGTTACTATATCGGAATTAAACATAACTTACCCCGATTAAAATACCGGGATATTACAAATCTGGATATTGTCCTTGTTGCTGATGAGTACAAGTTTGTGCTCACCACTCCTGCTCCTGCTCTTTTGAGCGCCCTATCTACTGAAGAGGAAAAGGAGGCTCATCGGAAGTGGCATAAGGCTGATGAGATGGCTCGTTGCTACATCTTGGCATCCATGTCAAATGTTTTGCAACAGCAACATCACACCATGCCTACTGCTGCGGACATGATGTTGAGCCGCAAGGAACTCTTTGGTGAGCAAGATAGGGCTGCTCAGTTTGAGGCTATGAGGAAGATTATGTCTTCTGTCATGGCAGAGGGAGCTTCTGTGCGAGAGCATGTTCTCAAGATGATGGAATATCTGAATGAGATAGATGTGCTCGGAGGAAATATCGATGGCGAAGCCAAGATCGATATCATCCTGCACTCGCTCCCGAAGTCCTATGAGAACTTCCGTCTGAATGCAATCATGAATAAGAAGGGCTATACTCTAGCCGAGCTTCTTACGGACTTGGTTGCAGCTGAGGGTCTTATGGGAAAGGGACCACGGGCTCATGTTTCTGTACAAACTGGACCTTCTTCGTCGAAAGGCGGGAAGAAAAAAAAGCAAGTGCAGAAAAAGAGTGGTGGAACCAGTGGGAGCAGTGGGAGTGGTGGGAGCAAAGCGGTAGCGCCTTCTGGTGGCGTGGTGAAGCCGAAAGGCAAGTGCTTCAAGTGCAACAAGACAGGACATTGGAAGTCAGATTGTCCCCTCAAGGACGCTCCTGGAACGTCTCTTGCTTTAGTTGTCGAAACATGCTTTGTGGCTTGTTCTACTAGTTCTTGGGTAGTAGATACAGGAGCCATTGATCATGTTTGTTATACTTTGCAGGGGTTTCTGCAAAGAAGGCAGCTCAGTGAGGGCGAGATTACCATCAGCTTGGGCAACGCTACACGAGTGGCGGTGGTTGCAGTGGGAGATGTGCACTTATCTTTTTCTGATTTTGTTTTTGTATTAAAGAACGTTTTGTACGTGCTGAGTTTTCGGAAGAATTTAATTTCGGTTTCGAAGCTGTTTTTGGATGGATATTCAGTTATTTTTAATGACAATGTTGTTATTATGAGAAATAACTCTTTTATCTGTTCTGGCATGTTGGTTAACAATCTTTATACTATTACTTGTGCATATCATACTGTGACTGAGGCTCATGCATCTTCATCACTAAACAAGAGAAAGGAACCTTCTCAGTCGATCAGACATATCTTTGGCACCTAAGGTTGGGTCATGTCAATCTAAGGAGGATCCAAAGGCTGGTAGGTAATGGCTTCTTGGAGTCTTTCCAAGTTGAACCATTTCCAGTCTGCGAATATTGTTTTGGAAGGCAAGATGACTTCTAGGCCCTTTAAGACCAAGGGGAATATGTCCAATTATGTGTTAGAATTGATTCACTCTGATTTGTGTGGGCCTATGTCTATTCAAGCTAGAGGTGGTTTTGAGTATTTCGTTACTTTTATTGACGATTACTCAAGTTATGGGTACATTTACTTGAGCGCCGCAAGTCTGAATACTTTGACAAGTTCAGATAATTCAAGGCAGAAGCGGAGAACCGTCAAGGGAAAAGTATCAAGTCACTACGATCTGATCGTGGTGGCGAATACCTTAGCAATGAATTTAGGCAATACTTATTAGAGAATGGGATTACATCCCAGCTGACTGCGCCTGGTACTCCCCAACAGAATGGCGTAGCAGAGAGAAGGAATAGGACTCTGTTGGAAATGGTGAGATCGATGATGAGCTATGCTTCATTACCTACCTCGTTTTGGGGATATGCCTTGGAAACGGCGGCGTACCTTCTTAACTTTGTACCTTCTAAATCAGTTTCGAAAACTCCAATAGAATTGTGGTCCGGGCACAAGCCCAGTTTAAACCACATTCGGATTTGGGGCTATCCAGCACATGTGTTAGATAAGGAAGCTGATAAGTTGGCACCTAGAACAAAAGTACGGCTGTTTGTCGGTTACCCAAAGGGAACGGGAGGTGGTTACTTTTATAGTCCTAAAGATCAGCGGGTAGTGGTTAGCACCAATGCCCAATTTTTAGAGGAAGACTATATGAGTGAGCATAAGTCCAAGAGTGAGATTATTCTTAAAGAGTTGAGGGCAGACAATGGCATGTCGAGTGTGCAAGAGGATGTACCACAAGAGACTGCACAACGTGTTGACTCTGATGTATTTACACCTGAATGGCCTCGTCGTAGTGGGAGGGTTGTTCGTCAGCCCGATTGTTTCATGTTTGTGGGAGAGTCTTCGGACTTGATCCCAAGTGAAGAGCATGATAGTGATCCCTGGATTTACAATAAGGCAATCCAAGATGTAGATGCAGATTCTTGGCAGAAATCTATGGATTCTGAGATTGAATCTATAGATGCTATGGATGTATACGACCTTAGGGACCTTCCTGAAGGCAAGAAAGTCATTGGGTGCAAATGGGTCTATAGGCGTAAGAGAGGATCTGACGGGAAGGTTATTTCCTTCAAAGCACGGCTGGTTGCGAAGGGTTTCACTCAGAAAGAGGGAATCGATTATGATGAGACCTTCTCACCGGTAGCCATGCTTAAGTCGATCCGGATTCTCTTATCCATAGCAAGTCACATGGACTATGAGGTTTGCCAAATGGATGTCAAGACAGCTTTCTTTAACGGAAACTTGGATGAAGACATCTATATGCAGCAACCCGAGGGTTATGTGAAGAAAGGCCAAGAGCAACGAGTGTGGAAGCTAAAGAAGTCTCTTTATGGACTAAAACAAGCTTCTAGGTTTTGGAATATTCGTTTTGACGAGGTGATCAAGTCCTATGGATTTGATCAATGTCAAGACTAAAGTTGTGTATACAAAAAGAGCAACGGAAACGTAGTGGTATTCTTAGTACTATACGTAGATGATATTCTTCTCATCGGCAACGATGTCAAGATTTTGTCAGACGTAAAGGTATGGCTTTCAGAACAATTTCAAATGAAAGACTTGGGTGAGGCATCGTACATTCTTGGAATCAAGGTCATTCGTGACATGAAGAAGAGAATGTTGTGTCTATCTCAAGCTGCTTACATTGATACTGTGATTGCTCGTTTCAGCATGCAGAACTCCAAGAAAAGGTTGCTACCTTTTCAGCATGGAGTTTCTCTATCTAAGGATATGTGTCCGAAGACACAAAAGGAGATAGAGGAAATGGCTAAGGTTCCTTATGCTTCGGTTGTGGGAAGCCTTATGTATGCCATGCTGTGCACGAGACCTGATATTTGCTATGCGGTTGGCATGGTAGCGAGATATCAGTCTAACCATGGTCAAGGACACTGGACCGCGGTGAAGCATATTCTCAAGTATCTGAAAAGAACTCGGGATTATATGCTTGTTTACCAGTCAGACGGTCTAACTCCTTTGGGTTACACAGATTCTGATTTCCAAGCTGATCGAGATAAGAGAAAGTCGACCCCGGGTTATGTGTTTATGATGGGAGGCGGAGCGATCTCATGGAGGAGTGTGAAGCAGAAATGCATCGCAGATTCTACCATGGAAGTCGAATACGTTGCTGCTTCAGAAGCAACAAAGGAGGCTATTTGGCTCAAGAGCTTCTTACTGGACTTAGGGGTATCTTCGAGTGTGCCTAGGTGTATCACAATTTATTGTGACTACGCTGGTGCAGTCACAAACTCGAGAGAACCCCAAGCACATAAGGCCACACATCGAGAGAAAGTACCACCTTATATGAGAGATCGTGAAACGAGGAGATGTAGTTGTGACGAAGATAGCATCGTTGGATAACCTAGCTGATCCTTTCATGAAGACTCTGACTGTCAATGTCTTCGAGAAACACGTAGAGGGTCTTGGTTTACGATGTATGGCAGCTAGACTTTGAGTATAAGTGGGAGAATTGTTATGACATGTGTTTATATACTAAAAGGTTAGCTTTAGTATAAGTGGGAGATTGTTGGGGTATACAGTAAAGCAAACTTTTATGTGAGCTTTTGGATTGTATTTATTCGATTTCCCATTCGACTAAAATAAATATTTTCACATTGTTGCATTCTTTATGATTGCTTGTATGCTAAATGTCCAATTATCTTATATTGAAGACAATGTGGTGTGTTAGTAGTCACACAGAAGATTACATTGTTGGTCCCTTATAAGATATAAATGGTATTCACAACTGAGATAGTTATGGACATGACTATTGGTTTAGGTTGTAGTATAAACTGGATATAGCTTGTCTTGGCTATTGGTTTATACTAGTGCGCTGCATCGCATTGAATGGATCACAGTTGAGACGTGCTCTTCCGTTCTGACTATCATGAAGAACCTAGGTCTCGGTGACTCTACTAATTCTTAACCCTAATTGTGATACTTAGATATGTGGCATATTTGTTTGTTACTTTGATTTACCATGGGTGAGAGCCAAGTATTGGTTCAATATGCTTTGTATCTTGGGTAACAACATTATCTGCATGATATCTATTAATTGGTATTAGGACACCGTGTCCTGGACATCCAGGTTGATGATGTCTCCTTAGGGAACTCATAAGGATTATCGTATAAACCCTGCAGGTGGATTTAATCTGTACGATAATTAGGTTGAGTGGTACTACTTAAGGAATAAAAGATATTGATTAATTAAAGCAGTCAGAAGCTTTAATAATTAATGGACGTGCGATAGCTTAAACACGGGGAATTATATCGAGTCTAATAGAAGCCCTGGTTCATTTCGGGATAGGACGGGAGTGCAATATTAATTCTCTAGTGGAATGAATTAATATTTACGGGCCAAATTGTGTTCTGGGCTGAACATAAGAATTTGGGCCTGTAGGGAGCCCAAACCCTATACCTTCTAAGAGATCCCTAGGCTGGCCCATGGACCTCTATAAAATGAGGGATTACACGTCTTGAACCCTACGCAGCATCACAAAACGTGACACCTTCAGCCACCATCGTGAGGAGAAAATCACGCGAAGGGTTCGGAGAAGACAAAACACAATCTGCTCCTTTCAACCGTTTGGTAGATCATCGTCCATCTGGCGTCCAAATGTGGTCGGGACACATACTAGAAGATCGCTCAGATCGAATCAAAGCCTCGAAGAAAGGTATTTCTCTGTTCATACTTTAGGAGCATGCTTAGGGTAATTCAAAATCATGTATGTATGTGTTTGGTATCCGATATCGATCCATGGGAAGGACCGCCTCGTCGGCATGTTTCAGCAGCTCGACCGAGAGCTAATCGGCCCGAGGAGTCAAGCTTAGACCCCTGAATTATCGCGCTGATTACTCAGTCAACGGGCATTGAGGGATGAATGGTCCCGAGAGGAAAGTCGCCCAGCTAATCACTATATAAAGGGTAAATTCCACAGTTGGAAGGTAAGACTTTATTAATGTTATTACTGTTACATTTATGATGAGAAATTCTCTTTAAATCTGGTATTTTAACTTGGGCGTCGGAGGGTCTTGCACCGGAGTAATTTCGGCGCGCTTTGCAGGTATCGGCGAACTCGCACGCTCGGAATGAACCAGCTAGCACCCAGCTCAAACCGAAGAGAACCCTATGAAGAACCGGAGACTATATCTAATTGGCACCGTCTGTGGGGAACCTAGCTCAACCAGCATTGATCTGGTGGTATCTCATACTTAATAACCGGAAAACAATCGGAGCAGCAAGGATTGAGGAAGATGGTGGAGAAAAGGGAGTGTGAGCAGCGAGAGGAAGACAACTCGTGGTTGCATAAGCGTCCTGTAGGGACGGGGCCTCCGCCGGGATGGGTATTGGGTGGAGACACGCCGGCAACTCCAGCCACTGCTACTAGGCAACCACCGGAGCTGTCGGAAATAGCAGCAAACAGCCCGGTGCAAGTGGATATGATGCAGGCGCCGCCAAGACCCAGCGCAAACTTACCCCGTCGGGAGGTAGGGAATGATGGAGGGAACCGGCACGAATGCTCAGCTTTTTATCCCGGAGCAGCCCATACAAGTCACGCCTAGCGCTTTGGAGAGGATGATAACAGCAGCGGTAGAGGTCAGGCTAGCGACGATTTCACATCCAGGTAGGGCGGTAACTACTTGACCTGAAGAGCAGGGGTTAGAAGCTCGACCCTCCGTCCTGGGGCGCGAGCGATAGCTCGACCCCAAGTGTTAGGGCACGAGATGGTAGATCGACAGACGGGATAACCCGTTATGGGCGGACGTGAGCATGAGCTGGAGCAATCAGTCCACTCATCACGAATTCCACCACAGCATGCAAGGGATTCGATCATCGAGCGTATGGCGGAGCAGCTGCGCGAACTCCAAGAGAAGGTCGAAGGACGTCGAGGTCCTTGTCGTGCAGGTCACCCGTTCGCGGACGAAGTGCGTCAGTCAAGCCAATTGTTCGAGTTCGCGTTCTAGTTCAGGACGGGATGGGACCCCTTTTCTTATTAGGATAAAGCGAGGGTTGGGTGCGGATCTGCCTCCGAGAACTCACCATGTCATATGATGGCTCTACAGACCCAGCTCAACATCTCAGGAGCTTCGAGAACATAGTGGTGTTGCACAGGTACAACGATCCGGTGTGTTGTCGAGCCTTTTTTACCACGCTGAAGGGTACGGCCCAAGATTGGTTCCACCAGTTAGCACCAGCATAGTCAAAGACTTTCGAGGTTTCAGTTCTTTATTCACCAACCAGTTCGCAAGTGCGAGGAAGCATGAGAAGACGTACTTATCCATAATAAACGTGCAACAGAGGGAGGAAGAGACATTGCGAGCCTACATAGCCCGTTACACTAGTGCATGTGTCGAAGTACCTACTGCCATGGAAGAGATAAAAGCTGGCAGATTAACCCGGGGGTTACGACCCGGGACCTTTCGAGATTCCTTGTCCAAAAGACCGGCTCAAAGATATGACGAACTATTGGAGAGGGGAAGAAAATACATGAACATGGAGGAGGCGCAAGCAGACTTCCTCATACAAGACGATAGGAGGGAGAAGAAGCAGGAGCCGCGACCCCCTCGACCTGATGATAAGAAGGGGGAGAGCAAGCGGGTCGACAAAGAGGATAGAAGCCAGGCCAACATTTAGACCATTACACGCCCCTGACTACCCCAAGGGGGCAAGTGTTCACAGTATTAGAGAAGAGAGGTAGTTGGGGATGTTGGAATTACCTCGGCCCTTGCCAAGGAAAAATGGAGTACCTATAGGGCGACCAGAGTTCTTTTGTCGTTATCATAGAGAGTACGGCCACACAACTGACGCTTGTAAGGAGTTAAGGGACAAAGTGGAAAGACTAATACGGCGGGACACTTGAAAGAATTTGTGCTAAGGGATAAAGACCCGGAAGGGGGAAGGAAAGAGAATGATAAGAGGGGGTGAGAGGATCGTGAAGAGCCTAATAAGGACCAACAGAAGAAAGGGGTAATTCATATGATCTCTGGAGGCTCGACGGGCGAAGACTCGAATCGGGTGATATGGAGGCACGCGAGGGCAGTAGAAGAATAAACGAGAGAAGCAGTCCAACTGGCAGAAGAAATACCCCTTATCCACTTCGGCCCTGCAGACCTTGGGGGTGTTGCAGCACCACACAATAACGCGTTGATGATAACAGCAGAGATAGCAAACTTTGACGTGGAATGCATTTTTATGGACACGGGAAGTTCGGTGGATTACTCTTCAAGCACTGCCTCGACAAGATAAAGTTAGAGCTACGCCTACAACCGGTGCAAACGGCCTTGTCTGGCATCAGCGGGGTAGAAGTAGTTCCCCTCGGTGAAGTTGTCCTCCCAGTGTCGTTAGGGGAAACACCTCTAAGGCAGGTAAAGATGGTCAGATTCTTGGTCGTGGAGACTGGATCGACGTACAATGTCATACTGGGGCGGCCCAGCATGAACACCTTTAGGGCAGTAGTATCGACCTATTGCAGGAAGCTGAAGTTCCCCGTAGGGGCAGAGTAGGGGAGGTTAAAGGCAATCAGAAGATGGCGAGATCCTGCTATCAGGTCACCATCAAAGAGGGTCAGTCAGGAAAGAGGAAAGTCGAAGAGACTGTAGAGCAAACAGAAAAGCAGGTGAAAGTCGAAATCGCTACTAGGGACGAACTCCTTGAGATCGAGTTGGTCGAAGGGTTTGGAGGGAAGACGACCGGTGTAGGAAGGGACATGCCAAACGTTAAGGGAATTTGTGGACATCTTTGCTTTTAGTCCTGAGGAGCTCACTGGCATAAGCCCTAACCTGGCGGTCCATCGCCTCAACATGGACAAGAGAATAAGACCCGTGAAGCAAAAACGCAGGCATTTCGGGAACGAGCTCGACCTGGTCATCGAGAAGGAGGTAAAGAAATTACTGCGAGCTGGACATGTTAGACCAATTCAGTTCCCGGAATGGCTATCGAACACGGTTGTCATTGTGACACCCCAGTATTTTATTAATAATTATGTGTCATTAGCTTTCAAGTTTGAAGCTAATTTTAATTAATAAATGCTCGATTTTAGTTTCAGAGTATAAGTTATTAAATTCATAAAGTTCCACGTTCCAGTTCAAGTCCAGAAAATTCGGAAGAAACATCATCTCGAAGCCGAATAAATTTCTAGTACAAGTCTTGGAAAAATTTTCCTGCATAAGTTGAAGAAAAATTATTTTAAGTTGGGATAGGATCGAGTCTAAGTATATTTTTGAATAATTATAGGAAATCGAACCCCAAACCAAAGTCGAATCGAACTCAAAACGAGTCGAGGCTCAACGCTCGCGCGCTGCCCCGGGTGTGCTAGTACAACCCACAGCCGCGGCCCAGCAAGCCCTGTAGCGTGGCCCAACGCATCACTCAGCACAGTCTAGCATGGCTCGGTAGCGCCCAGCAGCGCCCGAAAGTGCCCGGTAGCGCCAAGCAGCGCCCGACAACGCCCAGGACCGCTCCTGGTATCACCCAGCCGTGCCCAGCGCCGCGCCAGGGTACCAGGAGGCCCTACGCGGGACCGAGCCCGATCAGTCCGAGCCAGCATTGGATTGTTCGGCCTACAGCGAGCCGGCGGTCCAGTCAGTGAACCGACCGGTTCGGCCGGCGGTTCGAGTCAGTTTTGGTTTGAGTATTTCGGTTCAAACTTTATTACAAAAATTAAGTATTTTTCCGAGCCAAACTAATTCAATTTAAGTATATCAGGTAAAATTTCAGACTTAGGACAATTTCCAGAATCTTAGAATGAATATTTTACGAGAACCCGAGTGTGTTCGTTTTAAATTAAGATTTTGAATGAAAGTAAAAGTAAACGAAAAGCAGTCTAGCATATAATAACGTCTCGTTTTCTATTAAGTCTTTCGAGCATAAGACTTAGTATATTTTATTTAATTATGTGTAGCTTTAAGAACCGAGCATCAATATTTCCACTATTCAGCATAAAAAGGTGGGAACCTTGTACTGGGGTTTACATATGTTTATTTCTCAGTATAGAAGGCCAAGGTATGCGAAAGAAATGTTTTCCCCACGTGTGGAAATGACCTATCAGTTCAGGTCTAAACGATTATCACCCGAGAGAGGCCAAGTTTCCTTCAATCAGGTTCTGATGGATCCCAAGTGTGTTCTAACATCAGAGTGTGCACATGATATTGGCCAAGTGTCCGAAAGCAGAAAGAAGTTTATTCATGTTATATGCCAGTTATTTCAGTTATATGCATATATGCCAGTTTATTTAATGTCATAATTATTATGAATGTTATGTTGGGTTTTCCACAGAGTACCATTATGATGTACTCATTTCCCTTTATATTATGACATTTCAGGAAATAGAGTTGAGCGTACAGGCTGAGCAAAGGTGGAAGTGGTCAAGCTGTAATAGCAAATAAAGGACATTCATGTGTTCTGTACTAAATAATGGCTTACAATGAACTAAATTACGTTTTCGCTATCTTTATATTTTCATAAATCAAGGACGACATGAATCGGTATCCTATGATGTTAATCTATCCCAATGTGGGGTAGGGTTTAAATTTTTTCAAAACAATGATTTGATAATAAAGTTTTAAGTTAAAGCTTAATTTCATATCTTTTAGTTTGATTATAAAATGAAAGATAAGAAAGGGAACATCCTGAGAATAGCCAAGTTTTATTAGCCCTAAACAGCAAAAAATTTAATCTGATTTTCCAATGTAAATTAAAAGCGGTGTGTTACAGTCATGGTGAAGAAGGAGTTGGACAAGTGGAGGATGAGTATGGATTTTCGCGACCTAAACAAAGTCTGCCCCAAGGACCATTACCCGCTGCCTAGGATTGACCAGTTAGTAGATTCGACGACAAGATGCGAACTTTTGAGCATGATGGATGCCTCTCAAGGGTATCACCAAATCCCGTTGGCAGAAGATGATCAGAAGAGGGTGAGCTTCGTTATGGCCAAAGGAAAATATTGCTATGTTGTTATGCCCTTTGGTCTGAAGAATGCGGGAGCCACGCACCAGCACTTGGTCGACCAAATGTTCAAGGGCCAGATCGGGAGAAACATGGAAGTGTATGTCGACGATATGCTGGTAAAGAGTAGACAAGGCATGGACCACGTTGGGAACCTAAAGGAGACGTTTACCACATTGCGGACATATGGTATGAAGCTGAATCCAGCCAAATGCAAGTTTGGGGTAAAGACGGGTCGATTTTTAGGGTATGTGGTCACTGAAAAGGGGATTGAGATGAATGCGGCTAAAGTACAGGCGGTCTTGGAAATGAAGCCCCCCAAAAACCGTCGCGAGGCCCAGGTACTGGCGGGTCGATTGGCTGGTCTTAGTCGATTCATAGCCCAAGCAGCCAAAAAGGGAATCCCGTTTTTTAAGGCATTGAAGAAGGGGGCGAAGTTTGATTGGACGACGGCGCGCAGGAGACATTCGAGCGTCTTAAAGAGTTCTTGGCGGAATTACCCCTCTTATCAAAACCTGAGCCGAGAGACGACTTGGTGTTATGGACTCTTCTTCGTCCGCCTTCCTGCTCTGTCTTCCATGGGACTGAGCTTGTTGTTCGCGCTCATGGGGAGGTTGTTCGATCCGAGGCTGCTCGACCCTTGGTTGCTCGACCCTGGGTTGGTCGACTCTGTGTTGGTCGACTTGTGTCTGTTTGAGTTGGGCCTCCACTGCCTCTGCAATCATTCTTTGCATCTCGCTTCTCGTCATGGTTAGTGTTTGCTCCTCGACTTGGGGTGGTGGCCTTGCTCCCTGTTCAAGTTGTCTGGGCTGCCTCCCCAAAATCAGAGATGTTTCGGTCGATCAATGTGTCGGGCCGACTCACCAAGTGGGGGGTAGAGCTCGGCGAGTACGATGTAGTGTTCGAGCCTCGAAGGGCCATAAAATCTCAGGCCCTAGCAGATTTTATTCGAGAACTATCCACCGATGGAGAGCTGGGGCTGTGGAAAACACGCATAGATGGCAGCTCAGCCATAGGAGGAGCAGGAGTCGGGGTAGTTATAACTACGCAAGAGGGCGACCGTCTTAAGTACGCGGTGAAATTGAACTTTCACGCTTCGAACAACGAGGCGGAAGGGTATCCAGTTCACTCTAGCTGCAGGAGGTCAACAGGTCCAGCTGCACTCGGACTCACAAAGTCGAAAGGCCGCATAATGATGCTCTAGTGATAACGGCTCAAGTATTGGGTTATGAGGTGCAAAGGGTGTTCGTCGACACCGGGAGTTCGGTGAACGTAATTTTCTAAAATTGTCTCAAGAGGATCGAGTTGGATCTTGAATTAACAAATACATCTCTTTTTGGATTCAACGGTTCAGAAGTTGCACCCCTGGGAGGAACCATGCTCGCAGTCGTCCTTGGAGAAGGAGACCTACGGAAAGTCAAAATGGTGCGATTCGTGGTGGTCGATGTCGAATCCGCCTACAATGTGATTCTCGGGAGGCCTGCGTTGAACGCGTTCCAGGCGGTGGTATCAACTTATCACATGAAACTGAAGTTCCCAGTGGGAGATCGAGTCGGAGAGGCTCGAGGGGACTAAATATTGTCGAGAACCTGCTACCAAATAGCAGTGAAAACCAACCAACGAACAGAATCAAAGAGGGGAAAAAACCCGTGACGAGTGAAAAAAGAACTAGGGGTAGTGACCTTGAGCCACATGGAGAGTTGATGGAAATCCAAATTGAGGAGAGGGAGGATCAAATTACCAAAATTGGAAGGTAATTTGAGGATGAATTGCGTAGGCAATTGGTGGATTTGCTGAAGGAATTCAGAGATATATTTGCCTTCTCCCCTGAGGAGCTGACGGGAATCGACCCAGGCATCATGGAACACAAGCTCAATGTCGATCCCCTCAAAAAACCCGTAAAGCAACGACTCAGGCATCATGGGGCTGAGATTGATAAGGCAATTGAAGTCGAAGTCGACAAGTTACTAAAAGCCAAACATATCAAAGAAATCCAATTCCCTGAATGGATATCGAACACTGTGATGGTAAGGAAAGCGCTAAACAAGTGACGTATGTGCATCGACTTTCGCGACATAAACCTAGCATGCCCGAAGGATCATTATCCGCTGCCAAGAATTGATCAGCTAGTCGACTCTACGGCTGGCTGCGAATTGTTGAGCATGATGGACACATCTCAAGGATATCATCAAATCCCATTGGCCCCAGAAGATCAAAGCAAAGTGAGCTTCGTGACGAGCAAAGGCACATACTGTTATGTCGCCATGCCCTTCGGACTCAAGAACGCAGGGGCGACTTACCAAAGGCTGATGGATCGGATGTTCAAATCACAGATAGGGCGTAATATGGAGGTATATGTAGACGACATCTTGGTGAAAAGCAGGTCCTCGACTTCGCATGTCGAGGATCTAAAAAAAACATTCAAGACATTAAGAACATTCGGGATGAAGCTAAACCCGAGTAAATGTGCCTTCGGAGTGAAGGCAGGGCGTTTTCTTGGCTATGTGGTGACTAAAAGAGGAATTGAAATGAACGGGGACAAGGTGAAAGCCATACTTGACATGGCCGCACCAAGAAACATCAGGGAAGTGCAAGTCCTGACGGGTCGAATTGCCGGTCTAAGCAGATTCATTGTTCGAGCAACGGAAGGAAGTTTCCCATTCTTCAAGCTGCTCAAGAAAAAAACTTTCCAATGGAATGACGATGCACAAATGGCATTCGAAAAGTTGAAAGAATTTTTGAGCGAGCTGCCGCTATTAACAAAACTAGAACCAGAGGACGAGTTGGTACTTTACATCTCGGTGGGGGTATTTTCTTTAAGTTCGGTATTACTACGAGAAGCTGGAGGCGCCCAGCAGCCGATCTATTACACAAGTCGAGTACTCCAGGGCGCGGAGGCGAGATACTCCGAAGTCGAGAAAGGTGCCTTGACATAGGTGATAACAGCCAGAAAACTGAGGCCTTACTTTTTAAATCACGTGATAGTAGTAAGGACAAATTTCCATCTTGGAGAAACCCTGGGTCGACCTACTGTTTCGAGCCGACTCGTGAAATGGGCAGTCGAGCTAAGTGAATACTCCATCAAATGCGAACCACGGCGTGCCATAAAAGGCCAAGATTTAGCGGATTTCATTCAGGAAGGGACCAAAGGGGAAGAAAAGAAGTGGATAATGCATGTCGATGGATCCTCAGCAGCCAAGGGATCTGGTCTAGGGGTGGTCCTAGTATCTCCCGAAGGTGAGAAACTCGACTTTGCCATCAGAATGGGGTTCAAGGCCTCGAACAACGAAGCGGAATATGAGGCGCTGATTAAGGGAATTCAACTCGCAATCGGTGGCGGAGCAACAAAAATCGCATTATATTCCGACTCACAACTTGTCGTGAGCCAGGTGATAGGGAACTGCGAAATAAAGGAGGATAGAATGTTGAAATATGTCGAGGAAATTCAAAGCCTCGTACAAGGCTTGGATAAATTCGTGCTGACTCAAATCTCTCGAGAGGAAAACAAGCGAGTCGATTGGCTCGCAAGAATTGCAAGCTCTAATGAAGGAAAAATGGGAGGTCATATTACCACGATGCATCTGGAAGGAAGTGCCCTTAACCAAACGATGGAGGTTGATGAAAAAAACGATTGGAGGAAGTCGATTCGCGAACTCTTGCAAGGGTGCATATCTGCAGGAGATAGGCAAGAAGCGGAGAAAGCTGCTCGATATCTAACCAAATACTTTGAAGTCGGTGGGATCCTATATAAGAAATCGATGACCGGCCCTCACTTGCGCTACGTCTCCGAAGAGGAAGGGAATTATGTCCTAAGAGAGATTCATGAGGGATGTTGCGGGGCGCACGCAGGGTCTCGAGCCCTAGCCGACAAAGCTCTGCGAGCAGGCTATTACTGGCCAAAAATCCAGAAGATGGCCGAGCAGTTAGTACAAGGATGCGAAAGATGCCAACGACATGGTCCGATTCTCCATATCCCGGCTGAAACCATGACGACAATTAACTGCCCGGTACCTTTCGCTCAGTGGAGAATCGACTTGGTGGGACCCTTGCCAATGGGAACGCGGCAGAGAAAATTCCTTGTAGTCACAGTTGACTACTTCAGCAAATGGGTCGAGGCAGAGCCGCTGGCAAAGATTACTGAAGAAAAAATGATACAGTTCCTATTCAACAACATCTGCTGTCGATTCAGAGTCCCAAAGATATTAATCTCAGACAATGGAACTCAAATTTAAGGCAAACGAATCCAAGCATGGTGTCTCAACATGGGCATTAAACAACGATTTGCCTCAGTGGCGCATCCCCAAGCTAATGGCCAAGTTGAAGTGACGAACCGAACTATCCTTCAAGGACTAAAGAAAATGTTGGAAAAATCGTCAGGGGCTTGGGTCGCGAACTAGCAACAGTGCTTTGGGCCTATCGGACGACTCCAAGAAGTTCAACGAGTCAATCCCCGTTCCACATGGTATATGGAATGGATGCGCTCTTGCCCATTGAAGTGGGTCTACTGTCCCACAGATCGACATTCTATGAAGAGGGAAAGAACGAGGACATGATTGCAGAAGCCCTCGACTTAATTGAGGAAGGTCGAGAGGAAGCTTGGGTGCGGTCTGTCGAATACAAGCAAAAGATGCACGCAGCATTTGACAAAAAAGTTCGAACCCGACGTTTCCAAGTGGAAGACCTCGTCCTCAAGAGAGCTGATGTCCTCAAACATGTGGGGAAATTTTAAGCTAATTGGGAAGGACCTTTCACAGTCACAAAGGTTCTCGAGAGAGGAGCATACGAACTCGAAGATGGAGAAGGTCGACAGCTGCCTCGATCCTGGCACATGATCCATCTCAAACGCTTTTATGCTTAAGGCAATGTCTTGAACTCTTTTGTACTGAACAACGTTCAAATCAAATTCAGTAATGAAATGAATTTTGAGTTTGTGTTTCAATTGTGTCTTTTACATATCCATATCAATCTTATTATGATTACTTGACAAGTTGAATTTTTAAGAAACGGCTGTAAAGCCGACTAACTCCGAATAGCTATGAAATCGATCAAAACAACTACGAAGTATTTTCGAGGGGAATTTCGAATCAAGGCTACGAAGCCTGCGACTACGAAGTCGACAAAACAACTGCGAAGTTGTATTCTCGAGCGGAATCTCGATCAAGGCTACGAAGCCTGCGACTACAAAGTCGACAAAACAACTGCGAAGTTGTATTCTCGAGCGGAATCTCGATCAAGGCTACGAAGCCTGCGACTACGAAGTCGAAAAAACAACTGCGAAGTTGTATTCTCGAGCGGAATCTCGATAAGGCTACGAAGCTTACGACTACGAAGTCAATTTAAACAACTACGAAGTTGTAACTCGAGTGGAACCTCGACAAGGCTACGAAGCCTACGACTACGAAGTCGATTTAAACAACTACGAAGTTGTAACTCGAGTGGAACCTCGACAAGACTACGAAGCCTACGACTACGAAGTCGATTTAAATAATGAAAATACACTCAAGATCTCGAAAACGAAGAAAGCCCGCCTCAATTGCTAAGCATCTATGGCAATTCAAGAAGAAAAGAAAAATGACAAAATACGACGAAAACAAAAGATAATACTCATGATAAGTTTATTACAAGAGAGAATCGCCTTGACCTTTACAATCTGAAAATAGGTCGAGAATAAAATAAGAAAAAGCAAAAGCAAAGCTTCGAAAAATAAAAGGCGACAGCCTCAAGACACAACTATAGGAATCGGCATCGCTCTCCTGGACCTCTCCCTCAAGATTAGCCCCACTCGGTTGAGGTAATTCAGTTGGATCGATCGAGGGGGTGGGAGGGGCCTCCAATTGAGAAGAGAGTTTGGAGACGTGAATGGCCTTGGCCTCGAGGCCAGACCACCACGGGTAGTCATCCGGAAGGGATGTCACCCTCATAACCATCGGGGTCAGGGAGCGCCCGCCTCATCACCTCGCGGTCGAGTTTTCCGGCAAACTCAGACCCCGCCACCACCGCCTCCCATGCATCAAAAATATGGTCAAAGTAATGAACGGCGGCGGGACAAGCCTGTCGAGAAACTCGGGCGAGTTACAGAAAGCCTTGATAACTTCCTTTCGATAAGTCTCGATGAAGACAGAACCCATCGCAGACTTGAGAAATGATTTTCGGCCCTGCACGGTGCCGATGTCCCTCTCGAATACGACCTCCTCCCGAGCTTTCTCATGGTCGGCCTGGAGCTGCTCATTGGTGTGCTGAGCTACGGCCTTGTCGGCCTTCAGCTTATCGACCAAAGCTCTCGACGCCTCCAAATCCTTCTTCAGCTTGGCAATCTCTCAGAGTTGCGCCTCGCACTTATCCTCGAGGGACTTGGTGGAGGAGGTAGGGGCCTTGGTCCCTGCCTCGAGACCAGGAAGTACGGCTGCCAAGAACTACAAAACCAAGAGGATAAAGTAAACAAGAAGCCAAAAAAAATAACAAATGTTGAGTCAAACAAATGATAAGTACCCGAGTGAGGCATTGGGTAGCGTAACAGGAACGCTCATAATCATTCCCCTCGACGCGGGCCTTGTCGGCCTCGGGGAGAAGAGAATTGAGGTATCTGGCCACTTTATGCGGCTCTGGATGGTTCCAGAGCTGGGACGACATCTTAACCAGCACATCTTTATAAGTGATGGCAGAGGGAGCGTTCTTTTCAACTACTTTCTCCTTGCCCTTATCGACCTTACGATGCTTAAGATCGTCGGGAAGCAGGGTAGGAGTCCGTTTGTCTTGGGGCCTCTTGCGGATGCCGGGGCCCGAAGACTTAGGTTTCGCTGCAACGGCTGACTTCGGTCTAGACTCACCGGGCGGGGGAGAAGCAGATCCGCCAGCCGACTACCCGGTCGGCTGCTTCTTCTTCACTTCGAAGCGCTTGAGTGTTTTGACTGAAACGAAAACGAATAATCAGGCAACGAGGTTGAAAGAATAAAATGAAAGCAAAACTCGACATCGTAAGAAATGTGGAACAGCTTACGAGGATCATCGAGTCGAGAAAGATCATCATAAAGGACAATCCGAGCGTGATTGACCAAATCACGATCCCTTATTATTCGGCGAGCACTATAAGTGTGTTTATTGAGTTCTTCCAAGAGTTTTTCAAAATTCTCGGATCGAGTTCGTTTCTTTTGCTTAACTTTTGTGGTTATCTAATTATTTGCATAAGGATAAGCACCGACGGGGGGGCGGATAAACACGAATTTTGATTTCCATTCCGTGATATTCGAGGAAAGGTCGTCGAGAAAGGTAACGCCGTAACGGCGAATCAAGCAATGGGCCCCCTTTTGGAGCCGGTAACCATAGCAATAATGGAAAAATTCGGCTGAGAAAAAATGGAGAACTATACGAGAAACGACAATAAAAGCTATCATGATACACAGAGTGTTTGGAGAAAATTGGTTTATTGGGATACTATACAGATCAGTTATCTCCAAGAGCTCGGTTTGGATAGGAAAGCGAAGGCCAAAAATGACTTGGTCGACAAAGAAAGTGTGACAACCCTGTGGAGGACAGGCGAAGTCGTTATTAGGGCCTGGAGCAATCAACTCCCAATCGGAGGGAAGCCCACTAAATTACCTGAAGCCCTCGACTTGAGCTACAGAGGCATAGGAAAAAGGATTTAGAGTGGCCAATTTGGCTAGAGGGCAGGCTATTGATACAACCTCTCGAGGATCGATGAGAGGAGCAATTATTGGTATAGGTACAGGACTTGTGCTATATACAGGAATATCTAGCAACCTAATGGGAATACCTCGAGGAATTAAGTCGAGGCAAGGAGAATCTCTTCGAGGACACTTTGAGATCCCGATTAAACCACCATCTAACAGTGCTTGATCGTATTCAGCCCAGTCGAACTTCGGAGTAGAAGCATGCAATGAGGAAGAACGAGGAGAGACGTTAACTGTCCTATAACCGATTATCTCGACTGAGTCAGATTGATCGAGGCCCCTATCGATCAGTTTGTCAAGTGTGTCAGGAGAGGAGTCGGAACGGGAAGCTAGAAGAAAAAAAAATCGGGATCGAAGATTAGTCATCACAAAATAAAATCAAACAAAGTACAATCGACTCACTAAGGTCGACAAAAGTATAAAAGAACGAGAAAGCAATATGGTATGATTCGTTGAAGACATGCCAGCGAGCCGACATGAGGTCAACTCGAGGAAAGGACAGAAAGGAAGAAAGCGGGTGTCGATAAGAGTCGACATAATAAAAATCGATAAGCGGCTATACACGCTATAACCCGACTATACGCTAACAGCTAATCAGAACGAGGCGTGTGCACTGAGGATTCAACACAAAATGTTCAAGAAAAGTTCGAAGAACACGAAGAACATACAAGGGTGTAGAAAAATCCCAAAACCTAGAAAAATAAGAGAAAAAAGCAGATTAACGAAAACTGGAGAAGGAGTCAACAATACTTACCCATGTTACTCATGTTGGCCGGGTGAGTTGAAATCCGAAGAGCCGAAAGTCGCCGGAAGAAAGGAACGCCGATAGAACTAAAGGCACAAAGGTCGCCGGAAAATCAGGAATATCCAAGAGCTTGAAAATTTTACAAGTGCGGAAAAAGGTGGAAAGGGAAAGATGAAACATATTTATAGAAGAACAGCACAGAGGGGAGCCGTTAGATCATCAATAGAATTGACGGTCTTGATTGAACACAGAATACGAAGAGAGCGATTGAGGGACACTAATAGGAGTTTTTGAAATTCGAAATTCAAAAAGCATGTCAGTATTAGTCTTATCTTGAAAGATGATCATCAATAGAAAATATTCCACCCAGATAGCGAGACATGACAGGAGCAAAGGAGAATCAGATATCCCAAGTCGAGAAGATGAGGCAGTCGAACCCCTTTCCACGCTTACACATCGATCTCTATATGAATGCCAGAATAAATCGAGTTTTTCAAAATGGCTATGTAGCCGTTTAACACAACCATGAAGCTGTCGAAACTATTGCTCGACTTCGACCAGCTCGCAAGAAGGGTTGGGATAAGACGACTCGAAAAACTTAGTTCAACAGCCATGAAGCTGTCGAAACTATTGCTCGACTTCGACCAGCTCGCAAGAAGGGTTGGGAGAAGACGACTCGAAACACTTAGTTCAACAGCCATGAAGCTGTCGAAACTATTGCTTGACTTCGACCAGCTCGCAAGAAGGGTTGGGAGAAGAAGACTCGAAAAACTTAGTTCAACAGCGATGAAGCTGTCGAAACTATTGCTCGACTTCGACCAGCTCGCAAGAAGGGTTGGGAGAAGACGACTCGAAAAACTTAGTTTAACAACCATGAAGCTGTCGAAACTATTGCTCGACTTCGACCAGCTCGCAAGAAGGGTTGGGAGAAGACGACTCGAAAAACTTAGTTCAACAGCCATGAAGCTGTCGAAACTATTGCTTGACTTCGACCTGCTCGCAAGAAGGGTCGGGAGAAGACGCCTCGAAAAACTTAGTTCAACAGCCATAAAGTTGTTGAAACTATTGCTCGATTTCGACCAGCTCGCAAAAAGGGTTGGGAGAAGACGACTCGAAAAACTTAGTTCAGCAGCCATGAAGCTGTCGAAACTATTGCTCGACTTCGACCAGCTCGCAAGAAGGGTTGGGAGAAGACGACTCGAAAAACTTAGTTCAATAACCATGAAGCTGTCAAAACTATTGCTCGACCTCGACCAGCTCGCAAGAAGGGTTGGGAGAAGACGACTCGAAAAACTTAGTTCAACAGCCATGAAGCTGTCGAAACTATTGCTCGATTTCGACCAGCTCGCAAGAAGGGTTGAGAGAGGACGACTCGAAAAACTTAGTTCAACAACCATGAAGCTGTCGAAACTATTGCTCGACCTCGACCAGCTCGCAAGAAGGGTTGGGAGAAGACGACTCGAAAAACTTAGTTCAACAGCCATGAAGCTGTCGAAACTATTGCTTGATTTCGACCAGCTCGCAAGAAGGGTTGGAGAAGACATAGTAAGACGAGATAAGGAACTAAGCAATTGAAAGAAGAATCACAAGCATAAACACGAAGAGTCGACAAAATATAGAAGCGAAAAGCAAGAAAAGAACAGAAATGATAACCATTATATTAATAAGAAACTTGTTACATCCGAAACCATCTCAACCTTTACATCGGAAAATAGGTTGAGATGGCAAGAAGCAAAAAAGAACAACAACAAATACAATTACTTCGACTAAAACAGAAAATCTAAGCCTTCTGGAAGTCGGCAGTTGATTTTTTAGCAGCCTCAACACCTGCATCGACGATAGGATCGGTCCCGGCGTCCCCCTCCCTGATCGACTCCGTGCCCGGTCGCTCGACCTCTATCTCTTCGTCGACCATTTCTTCGTAATTAGCCCCACTAGGCTCGACTAGTTCAACCGGACGGGCTAAGGGAGATGGAGGAACCTCGAGCTGGGATGAGAGTTTGGCAGCATGAATAGCCTTGGCCTCGAGGCCAGTCCACCATTTGCGGCCAGGCAGGTCCTCTCCGCCCTGAAAACCGACAGGGTCAGGAAGAGTCTCCTTCACTGCATTCCGGTCGATTTTCCTGAGAAAGTCGGGTTGAACCACGGCTTGTTCCCACGTGTCGCAGGCAAAGTCAAAATATTGGACCGCCGTGGGAACTAGCTCGTCGAGAAAATCAGACGAGTTACAGAACGCCTCGACCACTGCCTTGCGGTAGTGTTCGAGAAAGACTGAACCCATCGTATACTTCAAGAAGGTTCTACGACCTTCTTGGAGCCCATTTTCCCTCTCGACCATAGCCTCGTCGGTGGCCTTAGCCAGGTCGACTCTAAACCTCTAAGTTTTCCGAACAACCGTCTCCTTGTCGGATCGAAGCTTGGCAATGACGGCGTTGGCGGCTTCGAGTTCCTCTTCTTTGGCCTCGAGCTCCTCGCACTTAGCCGCGTACTGTTCCCCCAAAACTTTGACGTTGGTTTGGGGGGAAGACGCCTCCTCGATCATGGACGGGAGGATGCAGGCGAGAAGCTGAACATAAAAAAAAAAAAAAAAAAAAAAAAAAAAAAAAAAAAAGAGAAACGGTGAATGATGAATGAAATAATAAGATAGGCAGAATTGGGACAGAGAACATGAGAGTATAGCTTACCCGAGGAATGAGCCGAGCAGCATAGCAGGCCCGATGATAAGGGTTACCATCGGTCCGCACCTTGTCGGCCTCGGGAAGAGTCGAATGCAGATAGTTAAGAATCTGCACCGGGTCAGTATTGTCATAAAGCCGGGAAGGCTGTTGCAAAGTAACGGGCTGCACCCTCACAGGGGACGACTCCCCCGCATCTTCCTCAACCACCGCCTTCCCCTTTTGGCATTTCAAGGAGTCGGGCACCAGAGTCATGTCCCTCTGATCCTGGAGCCTTTTGCGGGAACCAGACGGTTGAATCGGCTTAGAAGCCGAGAGAAGCACAACTTTGGATTTTTTGGCGGCAGTCGTTTCGACTGCCGCAGTTTGAGCACCAGAGCCTGAGCCTTCTTCAGGCTTCTGGGAAGAGGCAGGGGGAGCAGCAGACTTAGCGGCCGCTTCGGCCTTCTTCTTCTCGAAACGCTTTAGAGCTTTCATTGTCGACATAAAAGAAAACAACGATTAATAAAGGAGCACTCGTACATACGCATCAAAGGGGAGAAAAAAGACATCCAGACAGGTGATAGGAAGTCGAAAAAAATAATAAAAACTAAAATAATAAAGAGCTTACAAGGATCCTTAATTCGGGGGGGCGCTCTTGTCGACACAAATCCAAACATGATTAAGAAGGGAGATATCTTTAGTCAGTCGACGAGCACTCGAAACGTGCTTATTAAGTTCCTCCAGCATACTCGCGAACTGCGAAGAGTTGGGACGCTTACGTTGTTTTGTCTTACTGGTAATCCACTCATTCGAGAAAGGGTATTGGCCGGGAGCAGGTCGAATGAAGAAGTACTTCTTCTTCCATTCGGTGATGTTAGAAGGGAGATCGCCAAGGAAGGATACCCCCACACGACGACCCAGGCAATGAGCATCTTTGCTAAATCTATAGCCATAGCAGTAAAGGAAAAAAAACGGGTACAAAACTACCTAACACTATACGGGTGACGACTATGAAGGCCACCATTATTCGGATGGAATTGGGGGTGAATTGGTTTATTGGCACATCATACAAGTTGCTCAATGACAGCAGCTCGTGTTGAATCGAGAAGTGTAATCCCGACATTATTTGATCAACAAAGAAAGTAAAGCAACCACGAGGAGGATGCTTGAAGTCGTCAGAAGGCGTAGGGGCAAGCAACGCCCAGTCGGAGGGAAGACCGCTGTATTCTCTAAAACCCTCGATTTCGGCTGCAGGGGCATGACAAAAGGGATTAAGAACAGCTAATTTCGCTACAGGACAGGCTAAAGTTACAGGCTCGACTGAAGGAGATATTATTAATGAATGTACAGGACTTGTTCTATACACAGGGATATCTAGTAGCCTAAGAGGGATACCTCGAGGGATTAGATTAAGTCGAGGAGATCCCGAGGGACGAGAGGTCTCAGGGTCCTCAAACAGAGTGCCGGATAGCAGTGCTTGATTGTACACATCCCTGTCGACTCCAAAAGACGAGACGGTGGAATGAACAGAGTCCTCGGGCTCGACATTTAGGCCGGCACTCGGTCCGACAGAGATTATTTGTACAGAATCAGAACTCGAGTAGTTGTCAATTTCGCGGGCAAGAGATCCAGAAACAGGGTCGGAGTTAGAATCTAAAAAGAAAAGAGAGCGGCAATCAATAGATGTGGATAATTACGACCGCGAGTCGACTTTTAAGGATAGGGGTCAACGAAAGAACCAGGAAAGCGCGTGAAGCGACTCGACAACTTCCTGCTTCGACTCGACTTGACATATGAATGCCAAATCGATGGCTAGTTAATCCATAAGAGAGCAGAAGAGTCAAATTTTCATAACAAAACGACTGACGAATGAAAACACTTGGGGAGATGAAAAACCTATAATTAAAGATCTAACAAGGAAAAACCGCCAGAAACTCATCTAAAAATCCCCAGAAAATTCGACGAACATGCAAATCCCAAGCATATTACCCAGAAAAGCAAAAAAAAGAAAAAATCGCACATAGCAATAAATCAAAAAGCAAAGAGAACTTACACATGACGATTGACAAAGAAGTCCTGGAAAATCCGAGAAGAATGTCAGAAAATGAAGTGAGCGCTGGAGAGCTTGTGATGCTTTATTTGCCGGAGAAGCAGAGAGTTCGAAAAGTCTGAGTGCGAAAAGTGAAGACAAGGAAAGGAGAAGAGTATTTATAGGGAGGGCAGAGAAACCCTAGCCCTCAGATTAAAGTTAAATCCAACGGTTGGGATGGTACACGGAATACGAAGCGGTGGAGAGAGCAAGCGTCTTATCAGTTTTCAAGACCTCTTTTGAATTTTGAAATTTGAAAAGAAGATTCAAACTTATCCAATCAATGCTAAGGCAGACGAGCCGTTTACGAGTCGAAACAACAGATGGACACGACTTAGGACAACGACAAGCAACAAAGATAAGTGAAAAGATCCAAGCAGGATACTCAATCGTCAAATCTTACTCTTAAGCTCAGAATCGCCTCGTGTAATTTTGGGGGGGACTAGATGATATAGCCATACTGTCGTATAATGGTTCAGATATTATCTAGTCGACTTACCCGAAGTCGACTCTTCCCACGGACTTGTAATATCTCCGGTCTGTCAGGGTCTACTGACAGTTGAAGATGGTGCAGTCGACTCGAGTCGATATCCCGAGTCGACTGAGGACGTCTCGAGGCTTATAGATCCCCGACGACTCCTGTATACTTCAAACATATCGATGGCCCAATCGACTCGAGTTGATATCCCGAGTCGACTTAGGGCGTCTCGAGGCTCATAGATCTCCGACAATTCCGGTATACTTCAACATATCATGGGGAAGCTATCAAGGATAAGAAGGAAGCTATTAAGGATAAGAAGGAATCTAGATGCTGACTAGGAAGTGGACAGAATGCGAACCGACCAGGGTATTTTGGACATTTCCAGTAAGTCGGCTGGGGCATCTTGAGAACTTCAGGTAAATGTTTTGCTCCTATATAAAGGAACTGAGGTAACCCCAAAACCCTAACTCCCATTCATTCTATACGTTCCTCCATTACTGCTACTGCTCTCTCAGAGCAGCTCTCTTCATCTCTTTCACATACTGACTTGAGCGTTGGAGGCTCTACGCCGGAAATCCCTCCGGCGTTGAGTTCTTGTAGGTGTTCTCGCGATTCAGCGACGGTTTGAAGGCGATCGAGGCAGATCTGAGCTCATTCCCATCGGTTCGTTTCAGATCTGATCTTGTTTCCATTGATTCGCTCCAGATCTGAGAGGAGACCCATCACAAAGTATTCCAAATTATTTTATTCTATTATTAATTCTTTAAATTTATTTTATTTCACAATAAAAATTTTATTTATTTTTTATTCTTCGTTGCACAATTAATTTTTTTCATCAAACACCCGTGTAATTGACCGGCGTTGCTAGTGTAACAAATAGTTGGGAAAGAAAATAACTTAACTCTAGAATGTAACACTAGCATTGACTTGTTTTTACATTTTTGTTTATCTTCTTTGTAAAACCATACCATATCCGACATTTTTCGCACATACACACACACACACACAAAAAAAAAAAAAAAAAAAAAAAAAAAAAAAAAGGTCCCCAACAATAACCAAGAAACAAATACGAACCACAGGTGATTTATCATAATCAAGGCAAACCTGGTACCAACTTTTTTAAACAGATACGAAAAATTCACTACTCTACTGAAAAGGGACTGGAACACCTTGGTTCTTGTTCACGATGGTCATGGCCAAGTATCTGTTGCCCATCCCAATTGGAGACTGATCATCGGGACCCTCCCAAAACGGGGCTTCCCCGTCACCCACCAGACGCCAGTATCCCGTTTTTAAACACTCAGCCTGTTCTTCAGTACAATTTTGTAAAAGTGCTTCAACCCGGAAGTTGATTCCAAGGGAGCCAAGAAACTGAGATTGGGTCATTGGACCATGTACAGATACATCTGCACCAAAATTAATTGCCATTTTACAAAATGCTTGCAGAAAACAGAAAACAACAGGAGGTTGATAGATTCAAACTCAACAATAAAGTAGCTCATAAGAAATAAAGGGTTCATATATACAGTTTTCCAACTCCACTTCTACTGTATCGTTTAAGTGCGAAGCTAAAAATCGGATAAGGGTGCCTCACGTATCTGATTGTTCCTTTAATTTCGAACTTTTATTTACAGAAACTCTCTCTTAGTTGGTTCAGGATTTTAGCTTCTATATGAAGATATTTATAACTTCAGATTTTTACTAAAATCGGAAGTTAGGGCAAATACTCACCCAGAAACCTTTTCACCATAAAGGATTTCTTGGGAGAGTTCATACCTTCATATCAAGAATGAGTTGGTTTGTATCAGTCTCTTAAGAGGAAAGTGTGAGCTGTATGCTGTTCTGTTTCGCCTTTTTCAATATATTACCATCACAACTTCACGAATAGAACATTTAGGCACACAGGATTGTGGCAAACCTGAAATTTCTTCAGCAGCATGCCTAATTGCAGCAAAATCAACATACGCACTGAGATCAGCAGAACCGGGATCATCAAGTATGTCGACAAACTTATGCTTTCGAATTGCCTGTCATTGAATTAAAATCAGACTTCTTCTCCAAAAGGTATGTCCATGGTGAATGGGAAATAAAATTTATATATTATATACTTAAATAATGGAATTAATCTTTTGTAAAGCATCAAATACATTACATGCCGGCGGCATATCCTTTTGGTGTACAACCAGAACAAAACAGTTTGAAGCCAAATTTTCTCTATGTCAATACATGGTGCAAAAATGAAACAACTCAGAAAAATATATGATAAAAGAAAAGTTATGAGGATAACAAAAGAAACAATACATTTATAGACGCTAAAATTTTAGCCTAATATACATCAAAAACAACAATTGTCTCTGGAGCATGTACTTACTCCATAAGTAGTTCATCTTGACTGTACAACTTAAAGAAGAGAAATACGTGACAATGTGATCTATATTTTCTGAATTATTCGTTGCGCATAATCAGGTAAAACCATATAATTTTAATATCTAAGCCTGAAAAGAAATCGATACTCCTAAAGAGAGAAAGGGTTCTGTACTTTTTTTTTTTTTTGTATCTATTGTTAACTTCCTCTATTTATGAATCCATGACTACTAAACTCAACTAGTCAAAATTAAATAACAAAAAAAAAAAAGGATAATAGACTATTTATGATTAACTCATAGACTTTTCAAGTGTTAAACGCGTTGGTTTTAGCATTATCAGAAAGACCTGTAAACTGTCTGATACTATTCCATTGAGGCCATAATCAATTATGAGAGCCCCACCACCATCTGTGCCTATTCTATTGGCGATTTCTTGAGTTAAATCCATTGCCTTAGGGCAAACCTCGATCTGATTAACTCTAGCAATTTCTTCAGTCTCAGCCCATTTGCAGCGCTGCATGAGATAAAGAGTCGCGGGCGTGTGCTGCGGAGATAAAACTAAACGAAACCTACCAAATGAATTTTAAAGTAAAATGTTAGTTAAACCCACATTATATTTAATTAAAAATCCTCGCGAAAATTCATAAAACTGATATAGGTAGAACTCAAACTGCTTACGTTGAGTCCTCAGCAACATCAATCATCTTCTCACACCACCCACGAGAAGCTTTCTGCAAAGAAAATTTGCATACTTAACAAGTCCACTTTTAGGTACTAACTTATAAATATCGGACAACACAACTACTTAGTATAAGTCAACCTCAAGGGACAATATTTCTAGAATAAATCATAACAATTTCAGCTCTTTAACCAAGACCAAGGAGATATAGTCATTCATCTTTGTAACAATTAGATTAACATCAAACCAATTCTCCACAGACAGAACCCAAGTTATAACTACCATCCAATGGTTAGACAAACCTGAAATTGGTGCACTGGCAAAGCATCGTAGAACTCATGGGCAATGACTACTGTAGGCACTGAAACAACGTAGAGTTTGGTCAAACAAACAAACAGAAAAACTTCACAAAGAATTCACATCTTCTGGTTTCACAAAACAATGCGGAAAAAGCTACATATTAGGGTAGGGTGCCTTCCATGATTGATACCTACTGCACTCAAGAAGCAATATCTTTACATGCTATAGCTCACATCACGCATCAATAATTTAAACCAGAAAAAATGTCTGGGTTGTTACTGGTCGTCAACTATATATATAATAGACTAGAGTAAAAAGTTCACCATACATATGGAAATACAACTTAGTAGGCAGCTCACCAATCACCATAGCCTGACCCGGGCAAAATGGCCGTCAGAGAAACAAAACAAAAATAGGAAAATAAAAATAGATTAAAAAAAGTATAAAACTTACTAAAATATGTTCCTTACATCCTGTTGGAACCTGTTCGAGAACTGCATGCCATGACACAGGTGCCCCAACTATAGAGCTAACACATCTTCCCTCTGAATTCCCATCCGCGCCATCTTCAGTCGTGCACTTCAAGTTTTGGTACTGAAGTTCCCGCAGTACCGGGCTACATTCAACCATGTGTATTTGCAAAGATTGTGTGAAACTCTTGAACTTTGAAGCACCCTACAGGATAGAATTACAACTGTCAAATTTTGAATTGTGGAATGACACAGATGAGTAACAGATACACTAAGTGTGAATTTAAAAACTTTTATACTGAAGTCATACACGCAGAAGGTCGGCCAAAAGAGTTCCTCTGCCTGGTCCAAGCTCAACCAAATTAACTCTTTCCGGCTGTCCCATTTGCTCCCACAGGCACATTGCCCAAATACCCACCATCTAAACCATAAAAAATGTATCAACAGACTGAGTATACAAAACTAAAATCAGTTACCGATGAGCAACTCATCTATAAGACTTAAAATAAGCTCTGGCCACATTCTTTGTCTTAAGGCCTTGCACAGGAGTTAGCAAAAAAGCTTCAAATTTTCATCAACTAAAGACAAAAGACATTGTCTTTTTTCTTATTTTCTTTTTTCCATATTGAGGGATAGTGCAAGAAAGTACCTCTCCAAACATCTGGCTCACTTCCGGTGATGTAATGAAATCACCTCCGGCTCCAAACACATCCCGATTGATATAGAAACCTGTTTTCGGATTCGTTAACACTTCCTCCATGTACTCCGCAATTGTAATGGGACCCCCTCGGAACTAAAAGTTCTTCCAGTTAGTCAAACAAAAGCAAAGCAAATACAATATGATACCAACTACATACAAAGCAGAGATAAATAAGCATACAAAAACAATCGCACCTTGATTAAGTTCTTAAGGTGCTTGACAAGCTCAGATTCAGAAGACGGTTCGTGAGAATGTTCTGTATATGTGACAAAGCGTAGCTCGAATCACATTAACGTTCAACACAAAAAAAAAAAAAAAAGGAAAAATGATTAAGCTGTGGATGAAGAAAAACTACCGGGTGGATGGTATAAGGCGGAGCGGTCGACGGAGATCGACGCAGAGGGCGGAGACTGAGGTGAGTCCTCCAAGTGTTCGACAGAATGCTCGTTCGGAGATCCGGAAGACGAGGAAGCAGAGAAAAAGCGTCGCTGCCGAGGTCCGAGGTATAGTGGGGATGAAAAAGGCAGGTGGCGGCGGGTGGAGGCTTGAAGGAGCACCCTTCTCAGCATTTTCTATGTCGAGTTTGTGAAGAAGCCGCCCCAAGCTATCTTCTTGTACGGAATTGGATGCAATCTGCTGCTCTGGTAGTGGATTCGGTTTCTTGGGCATTTCCTATTTTCATATATAAAGGTTGCCAAAAACCGGTTCAGGGCGGTTCCCGTTCACATCTATATATATAAAAAGAATTACCATTTACCAAAAATAGTAACCATAATTTTAGGACAACATTAATTGCTTACTATTTTTATTTATTTTTTTAATAAAAATAAAACTGAAACAACATTTGACTTATGTAGCCTATATATTTGGAATGTAGTTCAAATACAAACTAATATCCCCTAAAATAAAGGAGTTAGTTGATTTCTCCATAATACAATCACATCCCATATCACAGTACAATCAGATTACATTTTTATTTTTTTTTAAACATAAAATTCAATCATCCTACAAATTTGGAATCAAATTTAAATACAAATTGGAATCGCTTAAAATAAAGAAATTAGTTTATTCCTCCATAATACAATCACATATCAAAGTACAACTATTTTTCGATTTTTTTTTTTTTCAAAAAATCAATTAAGCCTACAAATTTGGAATCTAATTTTCTCATAAAATCAATTAAGCCTACAAATTTGGATTCTAATTTAAAATACAAATTAAAATCAGATATATCACTTTGAACCGAATTCTAGCCCCTCATATTTTCTTTCATACAGATTATTCTAAATCCTACCAGATATACACTAAATTTAAAAACCTAACAGAAAATATTAATTTTTGTAATGAATCTTCGAAAATCAATAAAAATTCACAACATTACATCACAAAAAATTATTTGTCGTACAAAAAAATAATAAAAAAAAAATCATGTATTCTAATAAAAAATGAAGATCTATAACTAGATTTGAGGCGTTTTGTGTTTAAAACTTCAAAAACTTAATAAAAAATCATAATATAAAACACAAATTTTATATAAAAAACACAAAAACAAATTAAAATATTCATAATGCATAATTTCTGAACCGTGAGGGATATGGAGATAAGTGAAAAGAGATAAGATAAATGTAAAGATGCAGTCAACAAAATCAGAAACCCTATAAATTCGGACATGGATTGCCTTTTATAGTAGATAGTTAGTTCTGGTCCATTGGATTTATGTTAACAAATTTAAGCCGTTTGATCAATAATTAGATGAATTGGGTATATTTAATATCATCTGAACTGGACTGGATATTTAGGCTCTATACTTACTTATATTTTCATATTTGGCTATCTGTTGGATCCAACAGTTATAATAAAATGACCAATTAAAATTGTTTTCTACTGTTATTTTCGTCCAAATATATGCACCCAATTTTGTATTTTATGTTTTATGAGTTTTAAAATTGGTTTGGGTTTTATAATGAAAAAAAATCAATTTCACAAAAATCGTATATATCCTACCAGTCCAATCAATCATGGTGACGAATTCGATAGCAAATATTTTATTCAAGCAAACTAGACTGGTTATAAACTGGTTCTCGATCTATCTGGTCGGACTGTGTCCAATCCGGTTTAATTTAAAAACAATGGATAAATCATAATTAATGTTATTTATATAATTAAAAAAATCACATTTTTCTAATTGTTGTGCAGTTTTTTAATAAATTAAATTTAGCGTTAGTGTATTCTCTGTATTTTTACATTTATGTTGTATATGTTAAATCTAAATGCATATTTATCATCACATTGTATGAGTTTATGCCCAATGATGACCAACATGATATATCTGATGACATAAATGAAAAATAAACTAACTTTGAACAAAAAATAAGATAGATAGCCTATCCATAAATAAATAAAAAACAAACAAACCAATGTTGTTTCTGAAACATAACAATTATTATTTTCAACAAAAAATTGTAGAAATTATGAAGGAAAAAATTTCGTTTATTTACAGTCTTATTTTGTTTTATTTGATGGTCAACTTAATAATTGTTGTACGTAACTTTTTTTTTTCTATTTGGAGAAAATTGTGAAATATGAAATATGAAATAAGAGGGGAGGCGGGAGAGAAATTAGAAGGAATCATAAAATTATGTTTCTATCTATAAATTATTCAACTCACTATTAAGGAAGTTACATGATTCAAACTAATAATATACTTTATTAGTATAGTTGGGAATATAAAAAATAATTATCGACATAAAATAGGAATAAAAAGGTTAAACTTGTAATCAAATATATCTTATATTATAGTTGGAAATAAGAAAAGTTGTCCAAGTGTGGGGGCAATTTTTTCGACGACAGCAATCAGCATTCGCAGCCTAAGAGAGAAGCCCATCAAGGGAGCCAAGTTGAGTGAGGCCCAGTTTCCGCAGCATTTGTGCAGCCCGTGCTCTCGCAACGACTTACCCAATTAAACTGATAATGTTGTGTACAAAGAAATTTTTTAATAATATATAATTTTTTCGTGACGAACATTTTATGATTGAGTGATGTTCATATGAAATGAACTTCATATATCCTAATCATGTAAAATTATAATATTCTCCAAATTTAATTATAATATTCTCCAAATTTATATACTCGTGCATCGCACGGGATACACACTAGTTTTATGTGAACCAGCCAAATATATACATAGGGCTGGCATTTATTAACCAAAAGTCGAAAACCGAACCAAACCAAACCAAACCGACAAATAAACGGTCGTATCGAACCGTTGTAACGGTAACCGACTATCGGTTACCGAATCACTATCGGTACGGTATCGATTTGAACCCATAAAAGTTCGGTAAAATCGATACCGAACCGATAAGGGTAAAAAAAATTAAAACAAATATTTTTTTAAAATACTAAAACAAGGATTAGTTGTTCAGTGTTCAAAAATAGAAATAAAAGCTCAACCCTACCTAAAGCTCAAAATGACGAGAAAAATACCACTACTCATCGCCTCATTCACATTCTAATCGTAACATTGTTGGTTTACCAGTCTCACTCCTTCTAAAGAAGATGCTACCGTTAGTGTAGTCTATTCTCGTACCACCATTACTAGATAAGTTAGTTGAAGTTGTATCACAAATTTTATTTCTTGCATGTTAGCAATATATTTTTTTATTAGTTGCATTTATCACAAAAACCATAATCTAATTATATTTAAACTAACTTTTATATATTAAACTTAAATTTTTTAATCCTTCAATGGATTTGTGAGTCTTTTATGTGTATTTAATTGGTAAGAAGTGAAAAATTACAAAAATGACGACAAAATTAAACACTATCATTTTTTTGTGCTCAAAATTGGTTCGGTCTTTTGGGTATAAAACTTATACCGAACCGAAACCAAACTGAGTTTTCGATAACCGACTTTAATCGGTTCGGTATCGGTTTTTCATTCCGAGGTTACCGACGTTATCGGTATGGTATCGGTATACGTTTATCGGTTCGGTAACCGAACCGATACCAACCCTGTATATATATAGAGAAGGGATCATATGAGAATGACAAATAGTGAAAGAAATAAGAATAGATGTGTACTATTGATCCTAATATATTGATGGACATGATTAAGTCAAACTATGGTCAATCATTAATGACAATATGGTAAATTAACACACACATAAGTCAACGGCATATATTTGACTAATTATTAAGGGTATTTTAGTCATTATAAATCAATCCACCCCATAATATGGGACCCACCATAAACCATCCTAATTTCGCTCTCCCTGAATCCTGATTTCTGTCGGACACAGTAACACTTACATTACACACGCACACAAGACACCTGCTCACACACACACACAGAACTGCACACAAACTTCGGCCAGACGGAGGAAACTCGGCGCGGCGGCGACGGAAGCGAAGCGACGTGGCGGCGGCGGAGGCGAGACGACACGGCGGCGGACGGACTCTACACGACGGACTCGGCAGCGGGCGGAGGCGAATCGAGCGGCGGCGGCGGCCGGAGACGAATCGATCGGCGACAGATGGAGAAGAGTCGATTAGGCGGCTGTCTGAGGCGAGGCGAGGCGAGGCGAGGCGAGGCGGCGACGGACGGACGTGAGGCAGTCGGCGATGAAGCCTTGGACACGACGACCAAGGGAGACGATTGGCATTCTTATTCCGGCAGATCTCGGAGGCGGCGACGACGGCGTGTTTGGTGGAGCAGGGATGTCGCGGTGTTGAGTGCGGACGAGGGCCAGGCGGCGGCAGGCGGCCGGATGAACAGTGATTGTGTGTGGAATTGATGAACAGTGATTGTGTGTGGAATTTGATTTGTGGGGCTTACTTTTGAGAATTTGATAATCTATAGGGACTTCATTGCAATTGTTAAAAGGTTTAATATATTACAATTTAATTTAATACATGTGTTAAATATGTAATTTATAAAAAAATAGTAAATGCACATCTATATCTATATCTATATCTATATAAAAAGAATTACCATTTTTTAAAAATGACAAGTCAAATATGGTTGAGCATTAATTGCATGATATTAATAGCAAGTTTTTATTTTATTTTTTATTTACAAATGTGCATCATTAATGTTGCATTTAAATGTGAAGTTTGTTAAGTGAAGTTTGTTACTTATTTTTGCTCGAGATTAGGTTGTTCCTTTTTTATTTTCACAATTTTTTTTTTAAAAAATCTTTAACATATAGTTGTGTACCACGTTACAAATTTTATTTTATTGAAAAAATAAATTACGCCTAACTTAATAATACAAACTTAAGTTAGTATTTACAAAAAAATCAGAAACTCTTTTAACATCAACTAGGCTACTACAATTGTTTTAAGCGGATGCCTTTATTTTTAAATAAAATAAATTACAGTTCATTTTATAATCAAATATACAATATTTTTATTCTATTCTTTTTATATTTTTTTTATATATAAAAATAACACAAAATTAATCTAATTATAAAATCATCAATATTTTATTTACGCAAGAACGGGTTGTAACATTTTCATTTTCACAAATTAAAGATTTTTTTTAACATAAATAAGATTACCAAATTGCATATTTTTTTTATAAAAAGAAATTACGACTGGTTTAATAATAAAAAATAACTTTAGTATTTGCAAACAATTTGAAACCTTTTGAACATCAAATCGGCTAACACAATTAAATTAATGAATTCTTTATTTTTTAAAAAATACCAATTCCTAAAGTTGTGGTTGATTTAATTTTCAAAAAGAAATTTTTTTGATAGCAGAAAATCGTGAATCACATTGCAGCCTAGATTGGTGGATTTGGTTCCATTAACTTCTAGAAATTTCGATCATTGAATATAATTTGAAATTCAAATCCTTTCTCATTTTTTATTTAAAAAATTCGATTGTGTTTTTTTATTCCAAATAATCAGATTGCCGAAAAAATTACCTTCTTGAATTGAAAATTTGAAATTCAAAATCTCTTCTCATTTTAGTTGCCATAAAATTGAGCTTAATTCAAAATCTCTTCCTAATATAAAGGATTTTGTTCAATTGAAAAAAAAAAATTCTAATCACATGCTTCTATCCTTGGACGAATAACCTTAAATGAAGGATTTTGTGCCACTTTAAAATTAACAAACCTCTTAAAAATTACAAAATTATAATGAATTTCAAAATTTTTGGTTTCATTTTGCACGAAATTCAAAATGGTTTTAAGAATTTCAAATAAATTGAAATTAATCTCTTTAATTTTTTTTCCATAAGTTTCAAAAATTTATAATAATTAAGTCAAATTACAAATGTAAAGTTTCAAAAATCAAGAGGATAGTTTTGAAAATAGACAGATTTTTTTTTTTTTTCAAAATTGTCATAGTCTTCATTCAATATAAAATAAAGCTAATATGTTAGGAGTTTTTAATTGTTTAAACGTACAAATTTTATGTTCTCTTGAACAAGATAATTTTATATTATTTATAATAAAATAATATACCATAAATTATATTTATTTTTTCTTGCTCTTTTAAGAGAATATTAATTGTGGTTCCCCACTTCTTGTATTGGGTGACTCGAACTCGATACATATTTATAATAAATATTTAATATTGTTTACCCGTGCATCGCACGGGATAAGCACTAGTTGATGATATAATTTGCACACTAATATATTAAATGAACAATAATTATTGAGAATGTCCACAATTGTACGAGAATTGCTTCTAACCAGAGATTTCAATTTACTAACGTGTGCACAATACAGTGTTTTGGATATATTTTATTATAATTTTAACAAAAACAAAAAATAATAAAATACAAATAAAATATAAAATTATAATAATATTTTTTATGTAGTTCGGTCGTTCAATTATTTCGGTTATCTAAATAATAAAATATAAAAATTATTATTTTTAATATACTTTGTTTTTTATTTTGTTTATTTGAATAAAAATATGAAATCACACGGAAATATCCGATATATAAAAAAAATAATAATAGCAATTGACCCGGAATAGTAAATTTCGTACTGAATTTCTATTCGTTGATCTCGTTCGATTTTGTGCAATCTGTCAACCATTTAAGTGCAACCTGTATAACCCTAACGTGCAATCGCAATACGTAAAAATATAGATATAAAAAAGTATTATTAATTTTCATAAAAAAACATAAGTAAAAAAATCGGTAATATTTTTCATATAGTTCATCATGTTTGGTTATTTTGTTTCTTTACAAAAATTAAATCCGACATTTATCCAACTAATATTATTCGATCGAATAATATAATTACTACAATTTTGGTAGATGTAGCGTGACGTTTTAAGGTGCAACGTGTTGTATTATAAAGTGTGATGTACAGTTATACAAAGTGCAACATGTTGATATATACGGTGCAATAAGAATTTTTTGATACATTAGCATGCTTGTGTTTTTTTGATGTGATGGATATTAAAATATTATGTAGATCCGTTTTAATATTTTGGAGACACTTGTTGACATTAATTGTGGATTGATGCGATAATGTGCAACATGTTGTATTATAAAGTGCAACGTGTTGTTTTATAAAGTGCAACATCGTACTATATAAATAGTGCTAATTTATACTTTCCATATAAATTATGTGTATTCGAAAACTAGTTTTAATATATATAATTGTATATTGAATTAACCTAAATAATTTAAATTTTATTTCATTTTATTACATCGTTTATTTATTTCCATAATTTATTTCTTATATTATTTTATGAAATTGAAATTTAAGAAAATGCAAATAGGTACTTGAAAATATCTAATTTTCAAAAAAAACCAAAAAAAAAAACCAAATTAAACCTAATCCCCAAATTAAGTATAGATCGACTAAATTGAAAATAAAAACAAA
>CACSLK010027801.1:489749-504092 GCA_902706635.1 Striga hermonthica
TTTTTTTTTTTTTTTATGCATCACGCCTAATTGTGTTGAAGATGAAGATGATTGATTGTGTTGAAGATAGAATACAATTTAATTTCAATTCGTTGCCTAATTGGTATATGTACATGTCATTAGGGTCTAATAATAATATCATAATAGTTAATCACCCTAGTTTATAATTTTTTTTTAAGTAAGGGTACTTTAGTATTTATCCAAGCTTGTTTTTTTAATTATTTTATTAATTAATTAAATTTTATTTTAACGGAGAACCTAATGTTAGGTAGATACGAGGCTGGTACAAGTCAAATCTGATATTAGAATCTCCCTACTCACTAATCTCTTATGCTTTTAAGTTCAAATTCATAATACTATTATTGTAATAAGCAGATTTTTATTTATAACGTCTTAATTTATTAGTAAATTTAAAAAAAAATTAAGGTGAAGAAGTTTACCTACTAATTAATCTGTTATTCTTTTTAAGTTCAAATTAATTAATGCATGTTATTATTTATGTATCTGTTATGATGTCATTTTACTCCCTTTTATGATATAATATCTATAAATATATAATTTGGCAAGACAAGCATTTAATTTTATTGTGATGCATTAAATTTTATTCTCCCTCCAATTTTTTTAGCATTCAATTTCATTTTTAAGTTACAAATTAACTTGCTTGAATGCCATAAATTATGAGCATAAATCAATTAAGGGAGTTACAAAATTGATTTAGCATAAAGAAAATGGTTGTAATGGCTCTTCTATTTTATTATTTCCTATTTGTTTGAGGGTACCGTTAAAATTTCGACGCAATTTTTTTTTTTAACATGGTCTCCTATACTATGGCGATCATCAAGAGTCAAGATCAATCTCTCTCACACGTTCGCTTAGTCTTGAATGACCCTGTTTTCAGTAATAAACAATTGGACGTTGCTTTTCTGGAGTTACTAATGGGAAGTGTTTGAAAATAATGATATGTGGTGATGGTGATTCTGACGATAAAAAAACCATAAATATTGTATACAAACAATATGTTTAATAAAATTTAAAATCATTTTCTTAATTCATATATTTTCTCATGAAATGAATTATGGTTATGTATTTTTTTATATTATTATCTTTTCTAAGTATTTTTCTTCGTGCAAATGCACGGGTTGAGCACTAGAATGACTTATATTATTATCATTTCCTTCACATTATGTCACTTCCAAATTGCTTATTATAATTATTAATAAAATAATTATGATAATTATTCCCCGTAATTGGAAAATCCCCATCAGCAAAAGAATGACTTATAACAGTTGTTTATTCATATTTATTTTGCAAAAATTAATCCCAAAGATCAGACACATTATAATTCGAATTATTTATATTAATTAAAATAAATTAATACTTAGCTAAATTATGATGGCCATATAAATTTGTTTATAATCCCAATACTAACTTCTTCAAAACATGGATGAATTTCAATATATTCTTATTTTATGGAAAAACAAAACTGGCGGTGCTTATAAATTCTTCCATGTACAAGTTCAAAAATTTCAAGGATTTAAATAGTCCCAAGTTTGTTTTTTTCTTCTTAAAAAGGAGGATCTAAACTGGTTCCCCAATTCCCCTCCGAGTGACTCGAACTCGGGACATGGTACACGCCAAGTGAGGGTACAATAGTCCCAAGTTTGTTAACCCAACTATGCTTATAGGTACTGTTTAATTTTTTGTCTTTATAAATAGCTATTACATTTTCCTTTGTTGTTTTAATTATATCAATCAATTATTTTTTTATTATTATTGTTGTTATTATTATTATTTTGAAGATATAATCGTTAGAATAGTTATGTACCAAAATGTGCAAACTACCATCTTGAAAAGGTGTTGACAAGAGATTTGTTGACGTACTCCTCCAAGGCTTCAATTTACTAATGAAGAATCATGTATTAAGTCATGGACAATTGTATGTGGCACGATCTAGAGTCATCAGTCGGAGGAGTTTGGAGATAATAATTTGTGTTGATGGAGATTGTGACGATAGAAAAACCACGAACGTTGTATATAAAGTAATATTTAATAATATTTAGATATTATTTCTTATTTTGTTTCAATGATTATGTTATTATTTTTATATTTGTTTTTTTTACTTTATTCTCTTCTATCATATAGCTTTCCGTGCAAATGCACGGGCCAAAAACTAGTTATTATAAATATAAATTGACAAAAATTAAATTTTTTTAAAAAACAACATTAGTTGATTTTATGTCAAATATATATAAACTTGCTTAATATAATATAAAAAATTGGAAATAAAAATTATGGTATAAAAAATGTTAAAATTCATATGAAATTGTATATTTTTACATTGGTGGATGAATAGATGGATGTGAATGATTATACTACTTGTTTTTTTTTTTTTTTTAATTAACTAATGTAATGTATTATTGATGTATAAGAAATTCGAATTTTCTATCCGACTCGGACGCTAATTGAAGGTTTGAAAAACTGGTATCTAAAATTGAGAGGATGGAATAGGGCAGTATTAAACAACGGTAGTGCTATAAAATTAATATTGTAAACAGAGGTTGTAAACTAATATTGTACATCCAGCTTTTCCCATTAAACAAACCCCAAATTTTAGGATGCATTAAATTTTTATTGAGTTTTTAATTTAAAAAAAAAAGAAAAACAAAATTGTATTCAATAATGTTGGCGAATCAAAATGTCCTCAATTTTTGGGCTTCACGCATGTGGTATATGCAATCTGATATAGCCCTATAAAGATATACCGATCCAAAGGCTCTCTCTCCTCGATTTGAAGATTATCAGCTCTTCCCGCGCATCGACTCGGGACGAGAAGGTGCTTGAGTCGACTTCGTTCAAAGTCGACCCAGCCGCAAAGCAGCGTATCGGATATTCGAGAAGTCGACATAGGCCGACTTCTAAAGGTCGACTTGAGTCGGTCGGCCTTCCTAGAAGTCGACATATAATCGAGAACCTACGGGGACATGACCCCTGAACAGTAGGAACATGAGTGGTTAAAGGGGTACTCGAGGTCGACGTCCCATATCTCGACACATAAAGCATGCAGTCGACTTCATACACAGCGTATTCATTAGAACCTTTTGTCCACCTATGGATAAGAAGGAATCTGGGGATGACTCAGCAAGGAGGGGAGATGAATCGACCAGGGCAATTTGGACTTTGCAGGACCACCGACTTGGGGAATTTTAGGCATCTCAGGTAAATTCTCCCTCCTATATAAAGGAGAAAAGGTAGCCCTAAACCCTAACTCCCATTCATTCCATACTCTCCTCCATTATTGCTGTTGTTCCCTAAAAGCAACCTTCTCTATCTTCTTCACATTCTAACTTGAGCGTCGGAGGTTCTACGCTGGAAACACCTCCGGCGTTGAGTTTCTTGCAGGTGTTCTTGCGGTTCGGCAGCAGTTTGAAAGCTATCGAGTCGGATCTGAGCCCATCCTCACCGGTTCGCTCCAGATCTGAGCCCATTCTCATCAGTTCGCTCCAGATCTGGGAAGAGACCCATCACAATCTGATATGAAGATTAAACAGATGCCAGAGATTTTAGGATGTATAGAGTGAATTTATGTTTTTCTTTAAAAAAAAATCCAAAAATAGTATAGAATAAATGTTGTCTGAAAATTTTGATTACTATTTTTGGTAAATAGTAATTATATATATATATCTATATATATATATATATATATATATATATATATATATAGATTTTGTACAACACTGGAGTTACAACAGGTTTTGGGAGATGTTTAAAATTGTAAACCTTAAGGTTTACCACTAAAGTGGACAGGTTTAAGGTTTAGAAACTCAACCCGGGTTTTCATTTCCAAACCTCCAGAAAAATTGTTATAAATTTATGTAATAAAAGAAATAAAAAGATTTGATGAGAGTATGAAAGTCACGGCTCACATTCTCTTGTTTAGAGCATCTCCAGTGTTGGATGTTGTTGTTGAAAAAAACATGCCACGTGATAAAAAATTAACTACCAGTCCACAATTTGCCTTCTAATGGTACAATTTGCCTTCATTGTGTATGCGGCCAGGTCCCTCTGTGATTCTGTAAATCGAAGAAGTGGTATAGCTTTCTTTTCCTATTCGGTAGATGAATTTCGATATTGTGTGTTGTAGTCAGAATGTTTGTAGAAGAATCTTCTCCATAGAAACCCCATTTTTTCTTGTTTCATTTCAATTTCTACATAAAAAGGTTCTTGTTTATTTTTTTTTTATTTTTTTATTTATTTTTATTTTATTTTATTTTTTTTATGTAAACTTCTCTGGTTTAGGGTAACCTAATAAATGATTTTTTTTTTTTTGGATCTTTTATGCTTTTGTTCTGGACATGTCAATATCCTTATAACAAAAATTTGTGATGCAAATTGTGATGACTATGAATTCAGTTAGGGGGAGTGGTCTCTTTATTTCTCTATACGGTTTTGGGTGTAGTTTGTGTTTGCTTTGGGAAGTTATGTCAATATAAGGATTCAATTTTCACTCAAATTTTCTTGGCTTTTTGTGAGATTCTAAGGAGGCTATTTTGATATCTGGACATCTCGGGAGAGCTTTTTTATTCTGAAGGAACAAAGATGGCTAAAAGAATGAGACCCATTTGATCCATTCAACTTTTCATAGTTTTAATCATAAAGGTAGGTAGCTGTAGAAGAAAATGAAACAAAAAGAGTAACTTGAGGTAAAAATGAGATGAATAGGGCCATACATAATAGGTTAAAAGCTACAAAAATAGAAAATCTTGCTACAAAGAAAGTGAGTTGGTTTTAATCATTCTCTTCTGCAGCATTGAGTAACCAGTAGAAAATGGTGCAAGCTTTTTTCTCTCCTCCTACCTTTTGTGACGCAGCAAAAGCAAGAACGAAAGGAGAATAAGAGAATGAATTCTCAGTCGATATTATTTTCTCATAAAATTGCTGTACAACTTCAACAGAGGGCTGATAAATAAGAAAAGAGTCCCAACCACTAGAAATCCTCCTATCTTTCCAACAAGAAAGGAATTAAGGAAAATAATTAATTACCTATCTTCTAAACAATGGAAATAAAAGAAATAATAATAATAATAAAAATAAGCATAATTAAATTAGACTAGAGAGGCCAGTCGGTCGTGTCGGTCTAAGAACGCGAGGGCAATCTCGTCTTCATCATCCTCCCCCGCTTGAGAAGGATTCGCCCTCGAATCCCGTGGAATCTCGTCTTCGTCCGAGTTGTCGCCAAGGAAAGGAACAAGGTGTTTGACGTTAAAAACGTCGGATGTACGAACATGAGACGGAAGGCGCAAGCGATATGCATTGGGATTAATCTTTTCAATGATCTCAACTGGGCCAATCTTTCGAGCGGACAACTTGTTGTACTCATGTGCCGGAAAGCAGTCCTTGGTCAAAACCGCATAAACAAAATCCCCGACCGCAAATTCGACATGCCGACGACGAGCATCGGCCGACTTCTTATAAACCGCCGTACTCGCCTCCAAGTTCACACGTACCTTAGCATGCGTCTGCAGCAACTCAGCCACCATGTCAGTGGCGCGACGATAAAGGGGCTCGAAGGACGGCAAAGCGACCAAATCCGTGGGACCCCAGGGCTGCAACGCGTAGACGACCTGAAATGGAGATAGTCGCGTGGCCCGAGAAACGGCCGAGTTATGGGCAAACTCGGCCTGAGTGAGACGTTGATCCTAGGCTCGAAGATTATCGCCCACTAAACAACGCAACAAGTTCCCCAAAGATCAATTGATAACTTCGGTCTGGCCGTTTGTTTGTGGGTGATAGGCGCTGCTAAAATCCAGGCGGGTGTTAGCCTGCCGCCAAAGGCTACGCCAGAAGAAACTCAAGAAGCGCGTGTCACGGTCCGACACAATAGATGACGGTAGGCCATGAAGACGGTACACCTCTTGGAAGAACAACTGGGCGACATGCACGACGTCCGTCGTGTGCTTGCACAGAATAAAATGAACCATTTTAGAGAAACGGTCCACCACCACGAAAATGAAATCGAAGCCTCGTTGAGTGCGGGGAAGACCAAGTACAAAATCCATACTGATACAACACCAAGTCCGTGAAGGAATCGGCAACGGCCGGTAAAGGCCAGCATTCGTCGCAGCACCTTTGGAAACCTGACAGATCCGACAACGAGCAACAAAGCGTGAAACATATCGCCTCAAAGTGGGCCAAAAGTAAGTTCGACGCACGAGCTCGATCGATCGGTCGCGCCCCACGTGTCCCCTGCCATGTAGATCGGCGACTAGCTTCAACCGGAGGCTGCAGTCGGGCACACACAAGCACACACTTCGAAAAATAAACCCATCAGCCAGAACATAATCGTCATAAGTGTCGGACTGGAGGTGTAACAAAATTGGCCCGAAAAAAGGATCCGTCGCGTAGACCTTTCGAAGCAAGTCAAAACCGACGACGGCAACCCTCATATCCGTCAAAACCAAGGCCTGACGACTCAACGCATCAGCCACATGATTGGAAGCGCCCGAACGATGACGTAAAACAAATGTGAACTGCTGTAGGAACGCCGTCCAGGACGAATGACGTGCAGAAATATTATCTTGCGTAGCGAGATGACGAAGTGCCTCATGGTCGGTGAACAAAATGAACTCACGGTGAAACAAATAATGACGCCAATGGCGTATCGTGCGAACCACGGCATAAAACTCGACATCGTCGGTGCTATAACGGAGCCGAGGACCGGACAATTTCTCGCTGAAGAAAGAGACAGGTCGGCCATCCTGACTCAAAACTGCCCCAATCTCGACCTTCGAAGCATCACACGACAACTCAAAAGGTCTCAAAAAATCTGGAAGAACCAACACGGGCGCAGTTTTGAGTTTGCTCTTTAGAAGGGTGAAAGCCTCTTCGGCCTCCGGAGTCCAGGCAAAGGTCTTGCCAGTCATGCAATCAGTAATAGGCGCCGCAAGCGAACTAAAGTGTGAGATAAAGCGCCTATAGAAAGACGCCAGACCATGAAAACTACGTACCTGGGTAAAGGACGTAGGTGTCGGCCACTCGCGAATTGCCTTCACCTTCGCCTCATCAACACGAATACCATCTGTCGAAATAACAAAACCCAGAAACAACACATAATCCACAAAGAAAAAACACTTGCTAGGGGCCTCAAAGAAAGATTCAGCACGAAGTATAAGCAAGACCGAGCGCACATGTGATAAATGATCAAGTAATGTACGACTATAAATAAGAATATCGTCGAAATAAACGACAACACACTTACCTATAAGGTCCTGAAGTGCCTGATTCAAGACACACATAAATGTACTTGGTGCGTTTGACAAGCCAAATGGCATGACCATCCATTCGAACAATCCCTCACGAATCTTGAAGGCTGTTTTCCACTCATCCCCCGGTCGAATACGGATCTGATGGTACCCGCTACGAAGATCGAGCTTTGTGAAGATAGTAGCACCATGCAGCTGATCGAGCAAGTCATCAAGGCGTGGAATGGGGAAGCGATAACGAACTGTAATTTTGTTAATCGCTCGACTATCCACGCACATTCGCCAAGAACTGTCCTTCTTCGGAATAAGCAAGGCGGGAACCGTGCACGGACTCAGACTACGTCATACGACGCCACGTTGTAACAGATCCTCAACCTGCCGGCGTAGGTCGTCGTGCTCAGCTGGGCTCATCCGATAATGAGGGTGATTCAGAAGAGATGCGCCCGGCATTAAGTCAATCTGATGCTGAATGTCCCTCAGGGGAGGGAGGCCAGAAGAAGATCAACAGGAAAGACGTCTGCAAACTCCTCGAGTAGCGGGCGAACAGCCGATGAAGGCAACTATTCGGATGACAAGTCGGTGCCCAGAAGGAGAAGAACAAAGGGTGCCTCGTGCATCTCGCTAGCGAAGGCGGCCCGGGAGAGGAACAGAATCGGCGAAGGGTCCGAAGCAGGTAATGACCAAAGTGGTGATGGATGAAGAACAACCTTAACACCCTCGAACATGAAACTATAAGTGTTCAGACGACCGTCATGATCTGCCGAACGGTCGAATTGCCACGGTCGGCCCAACAAAAGGTGACACGCATCCATAGGCACGACATCACACCACGCCGAGTCGCGATAACGGGTCCCGGTCGAAAATGAAACTAACACCCGACGGTCCACTGTGATGGCATTCCCACACTGAATCCATGCTAAAGTGTACGGCTGTAGGTGTGGTTCGGTTGTCAGGCTAAGTTTCTCCACCGCCTCCTTTGCGACGACATTTTCACACGAGCCCGAGTCTATAATATATCGGCAAACCTTACCCCCGATAGTACACGTGGACTCAAAGATGTGATGTCTCTGAGTCGATTCAACAGAACCTGTTCGAGGGGTCAAACACGAACGTCGAAGAACAAGGGCAGGCCCGACGTCTCTACACCAATGCTCTTCGGTCACTGTTGGTTCTTCATCAAAGATAGGCGACACATCATACACCATGCCAGCTTCCTGTACACACGCCTCGTCGGCGAGCAATGTCCTGCCGCCGCTGTTACGCAGACAAGCCACTTGCCAGTGCCCAGTTTCGCCACACGAGAAACAACGGATATTGCCAGCCTGTCGAGAACCCGCCACCGCAAAAAGGACCCACGCCGGTCGTCGTCGAGTTGGCTACAGTTCCCGGGGCTGTGGCCGTAACACGTCCGGCGGAAGCTGCTAAAGAAGAATTGCCCCCGCTGGCCACCGACTGTCGGCCGGATGGAGACCCAACGTTGTACTGGACCGTGCGCGAAGGAAAAAAGGCTGTCGATGCACGACGGGCCATCTGCTGCTCGACCACAAGGGCTCGCTGGTGGGCATCCAAAATTGAATCCGGAGAGAACAAGATGAGCGTATCCTGAATTGGCAAACGCAGACCACCAATATACCGAGAGATGAGTTGATCCGACGTCTCCCTTACATCCAACTTCGTGAGAAGACGGTAAAAATGTTCGGTGTATTCGTTAACAGAACGTTGTCCCTGTTTTAAATTTTGGAATTGAATGAAAAGAGTGCGCATATAATTGTAAGGAAGAAACTCACGGTCGAGATGCTTCCGAAACTTGGCCCAGGATGTGATTTTTTATTTACCCATTCTTCGCCTCGACGCCTTAAGTTGTTTCCACCACGCTGCTGCTCTGTCGCGAAATCGAGTAGCGACGAGCTCCACACAACAATTTGAAGGAACCTCCTTGAAGTCGAGAGCAGACTCGACTGCGGCCATCCAGTCCAGAAATTCCGACGCCTCAAGCCCGCGGGCAAATTCTGGAATATCCATGCAAAACGAAGATTTCCAGCGCTTCTCATCGTCCGGGAAATCATCCTCTCGGTCTGGAAGTCCAAAGGGGTTCACATCGGAGACGGTATCATCATCAACACCGTCACTATCCCACGAAGGAGGAGACCGGACGCGGTGCGCCCCGCGCTCTCCCCGGCCACGACCACCGCGAGCTCCCCCGTGCCGTCCGCTGCGGCCACTGTTCGTCTGATTGCCGTGATTGTTAGTATTGATCGCCAACGCAAGTTCCTCGATCCTCCCGGTTAACGCTTCCATGAGACGGTCGGACGTATCGCACCGATGGATGAGTGCCTCGATCGCCACATCCCGTTGCTCATCAACAGGGTTTCTCCTTGGAGGCATCGTGGATCGTGTCTGGTCTACTGATACCAACTGACGCAGCAAAAGCAAGAACTAAAGGAGAATAAGAGAATGAATTCTCAGTCGATATTATTTTCTCATAAAACTGCTGTTCAACTTGAACAGAGGGCTGATAAATAAGAAAAGAGTCCCAACCACTAGAAATCCTATCTTTCCAACAAGAAAAGAATTAAGAAAAATAATTAATTACCTATCTTCTAAACAATGGAAATAAAAGAAATAATAATAATAATAAAAATAAGCATAATTAAATTAGACTAGAGAGGCCAGTCGGTCGTGTCGGTCTAAGAACGCGAGGGCAATCTTGTCTTCATCATTTTGCCCATATAATATAAATAAAAATAGAATATTAAAAAAGAACTAAATCTGGTTATGGCAGATTAAAAAGGTGATTTTCATCAGTGCACTCCAGACCTCATTTCTTGCTTATGTATATCATGTTTAGTTGATGTATCAATCATATTCTTGCTATTTTTAACCATTATTTTGGACGAAATTGTGACAACTAGACATAAATGCAGTCTTGATAAATTGGTGTTGTTTGTGCTGGACCATAGTAAAACAATCTAATTATTTTAGTTACTGTGATGGTGTGGATAAAATCTTTCCCCATTAATATTGTTTTGTTCAGCTTTTTTGAAATTCTTCTTGTTTATAAAGATGGACAAGGATCCAAAAGACTCCAATATTATGTCAAGTTCGGACCAGCGCTCTAACTATGACTTGGCATCTCAATTTCCAAATTCACATGTTCATCGGAACTCAAAATCTCATCCTCTTGGTTTTAATTTGAATTCAAGTGGATTACATCCTTCTGACTTTGACCTACAATATGGAGTCACTTCTACGTTTCAAAGGTTGCTGAGTGCTCCAATGGTAATCAATCAAAGTGGTATTAGCAATGGTCATTTTCCAATCTACACTCCAATGACCAATTTTCAGACTCCTGGTAACAATTCTTTGGATAGTACTGTCGAATTCCTGTTAGCACTCCAATGATTCCATCTCAAATTGGTGGTAACACCACGGGCATGAACAATCAACATCAAGTAGCACCAAAAGGATTAAAAAAGAGAGTTAAAGATGTCCAAACATCAAGTGGCAAAACAAATTGGGGTGTTAGAAGAAGAAATAGCTTTGACGAACGCATGGTTGAATAAAAAAGCTTTGGACTCTATTGTGGGTAACAATAAAAAAGCTACTGCCATGTGGGTTCGTATTCATCAAGTATGGAAGGAAAACATAGGGCCTGAATGCAAATATCTTAGATCGTCTAATAGTTTACAATGTCATTGGTCCATAATACATGCAACAGTAAATAACTTTGCAGGACATTATTCTAAACTAGAGAGGTATCCTCAGAGTGGTACAAACTCAAAAAACTTGGTAAGTATATTATGTTACATTAAATATTTTCATCACAAAATAATGTTCTCGTTATCTATCGTCGCATTTTTAATATATTTTTTGTTATCTTTGTAGATTCACAAGGCGTTGGGTATGTAGTAAGATACAGAAGGTAGCAAATACAAATGGGTTCACTGCTGGAAAATAATGATTAAAAACCCAAAATGGCAGTCGAAACATGATAAGAACATTGCACCAGACAGAAAGCGGACGATGAAAACAAGTCGCCTACATCTGAAGAGTCTTTGCTGAATCATTGATGATAACATAACACCTGAAGGTGATGGTGTGGGACGACCAACAAGAAGAAAAAATAGTAAAGAAAAGAAGAGAAAATTACATGATGAAAGAGGTGTGGTGGATGCATTGAACAAGTTGCAGTCCACTTTGGCAAAGCAAATTAGTATCAATGAAAAACTTTAGAGATGAGAAAGCAAAATGAAGAAGAGAATATCCAGTTGAAAAGACAAGCACTAAATAGGGAGATGGAAATGAAGATGAAGGAACAAAGGAGAAAACGACAAGAACGTGTAATGAACCAAGATTTAAGCAAGCTTACACATGTAGCTAGAGCTAAATATGAAGCATTGCAAGCCAAGGTTTTGAAAGAATGGAAAAAAGATGATATATTTGAAACTGATATGACAAACCTATAGGTATACTACTTTGTGATTTTGATTAAATTTTTTTTTAAGAAAAGTAGAAACTGTCTTGATAAATATTTTTTTTTCTTATAATCAGTATTTTGAGACTTGAGCAGAAGACTTGAACTGATTTTAGAGTTATGCAAGATTATCATGTTGTAAATGGTGATAATTCCTTGATTTTTTTTTTTTTTATAGTTCTTTTTTTTTTTTTTTTTTAAAAAAAAAGAATATATATTGAACTAGATTGTTGCTATTTTTATTTATGAACTAAATGCAGGATTCTACATCATCTTAACAGGTGCTTATTCTTTTTTTAAGTGTAGGCGCCTTAGTTATGTTTTTTGCACATATCCTGGTGGGAATATCATTATATCACGATCCTGTTTTTACCACATTTAGATATTGTTTATATTAGGCTGAAATGAATTTCGGTGTCCTTTCCAATCTCATATTTCGCACCTCGATTTAATTAATTGATATCATTATATTGTCCGGCAGCTTGCATAACTGCTTCATAAGAGGACCAGTCGTCAGGTACGTCCAATTGCCACCCGAGGGAGTTGATGTCGAGCTCCTTCGCGATGCTACTAGAAGAAAAGATCGTGGGGGCTAGTTTGTTCTATTTTTCTCTTCATGCTTGTATTTTAGTGAATCCAAATATCCCGTGATTTATTTGGTTGGAACATTGGATGCATTCCTCATATTTCTGTACCATTTGAGGGAGTTTTTTATTGATTTGTTTTCACATATAAGACGTGTGGCAGATATTTTTGTTGATCATAATTTTGTGATCTTTGCTTTCTCATGCAGAGATGTTATTTGCATTTTAGTGTGACAAAATGATGTGTAGTCCTAGTGGTCAGAATTGTTGTTTTGCTAATTCATTAGCAGTCTCTTTAATGAATAAAAAATATGAAAACTTGATGCTTTAGGGTGAAATTATTTGCTCACGTGTATATACTCGTTCTCTGAAGTTGTTCAGAGTTTCATACTGTTAGCAAACTCAGGCTCATGAGCTCGATGCTAACGAGATAAACATACTCAAATGGGTTTAACAGAGGCATGTAGTCTACAGCTATTTCACGGATGGTTTATCACACTACCATAAATTGAAATAATATTTCTCAAAAAAAAAAAAAATCATCATCATTGAACAAATTAAAAATAAGAAAGTAAATTCATACTTTTTAAGTTCAAGATACAATTATAATTCAACCAATTTGTTGACCACCATGTATGTTCCATAAGTGGTTGATGAGATCGGTCTTTAACTCTTTGTTCACTCTTTTGTTTTGTATTTCCTTCACTGCTAGTCATCCTTGACACAGGATAAGAAAAATCATGCTCAGGAATAACACTATCGTTTACTTTATGTCGCCTAATTTGTTCTGGCTGTCAATTCTCGCGATTCATTCCTTGATTAGTTTCATTTTCAATAATCATGTTGTGTAAGATGATGCACGTCTTCATAATTTTCTCCAAATCTTTAGCATTCCACATACATGCTGGCTCTTTAACTATATGCCATCGACTTTGCAAAACACCAAATGCTCGTTCCACGTCCTTTCGTGCAGCTTCTTGCCACTTTGCAAATAACTTCTCCTTCATTGAAGATGGACTGGAGATTGTCTGGATTAAAGTAGTGGGTATATCCCATCTGATAAGTAATACCCCATATTGTATTGATTTCCATTCACTACAAAGTCGCATGCCGGAGCTTTTTCATTAATAAGATCATCAAACAATGGAGACCTATCTAAGACATTAATATCATTATTCGTACCTGCCATTCTAAAAAATGCATGCCAAATCCATAAATTTTGTGAAGCAACAATCTCTAAAATAAGAGTCGGAACTCTTCTGAAACCATTTGTATGTGTTCTGTGTCAAGCCGTGGGGCAACTTTTCCAATGCCAATGCATACAATCCAAACTACCAAGCATACTTGGAAATCCACGTCTCTCCCTCTTCTAACAACCCTGCAATATCTTTTTCAGTTGTTTTTCTTAAATATTGTTCTCCAAAGATACCAATATAGCATCACAAAATCTTTTTAAGCTCTCAATCACAGTGGATTCTCCAATCTGAATATACTCATCAAGAAAATCTGCTGAACAACCATATGCAAGCATTCGTATTGATGCAAGCAATTTTTGTAAAGGAGTGAATCTAGGCTTTCCTACGGCATCAAACTTAAGTGTTAAATAATTGTCATAACCTTGAATTGCGTTTGAAATACATTCAAACAATTCTATGGTCATTAAAAAACGACGACGAAATTGGTCAAGAGTGTATTTCGAATTCTCACCACTAAAATAGTCTTTGACAATTACATCATGTCATTTTCTATCACGATGTATATAGCATCTCTCACTCATTGACCCACCATGAAGACCTTTTTCTTTAAACAACATCGTCGAAACTAGTAAAGGGACATGAACTAGACATGTTTGAACCAAACCCATATCTGTTTCTGTATCAAGAGTGTCATCACCTGTAAGCTCATCCAATAGTTTTCTAGTTAAAGAAAGTTCGCAATCACTACATGATGAACTATTGGAATCAGAATAATAACTACTGGAATTTGCCATTTGTTCTTTCTTAACCTGTAGAAAAAAAAAAAAAAA
>CACSLK010027801.1:504112-517722 GCA_902706635.1 Striga hermonthica
AAAAAAAAAAACAAAAACTTGTATAAGTTATCAACAATAATAAACTGTAGAATATACCTAAAGTACATGTTAATATTTAGGTAAACAACATAAATGATAAAATAAAATAAGCCAAATGCATATTACACACAACCAGATAAATAAATATTACACAATGCTAATGTATCATCAAAACATACATACACCACAAGGAGAAAAAAAGTGCATGATCGAAAATTAAATAAAAAAAAGTTTAAAGTATTTTAGGAGTGGTGTATTTTACCTGTGAAGGGGGCGGAGTTATGAAGTATCTGCCAGTGGGTTTACCTGAAAAAAAAAAAAAAAACACTATGATTGCTTTCTTCTATTTCATACAATGTGTCTCACGTTTTGATGAAAATTGAACAAATTAATTTTAATAAAAACCCTAAAAAATTGTACAAAAAGAGGGGCCAAAGTTTGGGCTTATTGAAAATGTACGTCTAAAATGAAAATTTTTCAAAAGCCCATACTATTTTGGAGTTGTTCACATTGTGCGTTGAGAAACATTTTAAATTTTAAAAGTTGTGGACTTAACATTCATATGATGTGGATTCACATCACCTTTATTTAATAGACATATGACAAAATTAATGCATCTACAATATTGTACATTGGAAATGCTCTTAGTTTGCTGCGCGTGGAAGCCACTTGCTGATAATTGATTGAGCACCTTATTGCAATGGATGGCCCACCTCCTGCCAAGCCCTGCCAGTCTCCCACTCCTTTGCCTTCTATTTATTTTTATTCCATTTTTTGTTTTTTTATTACATTTTAATTTTTTTAAATAATTTTTAATTCTGAAAGTCGTCCCACTCCGTTGCCTTCTCTTTATTTTCATTTAACTTTGTTTTTCAATTAATATTTTATTCTTGGAACATGTGAAACACCAACTGTTTTGCAATAAAAAAAATTAATTCTTTTCTTAATGACTGTGAGGGAAAAAAATCTGAATATTTTAGAATAATATTATATTTGGTTTTTTTATTTATTTTATAATTATATTAACAACTGTTGTATGCTACTTTATTGAATATCTCTATGTCTCCTTTTGGAAATTTTTCCTCTCGTTTTTATTCACAAAATTATAATAAAAATTTAATTTTAGTTTTCAACATTATAATTTCTATGCTTCGTAAATTTTTAAGTAAAACATTACATCGGTACGTAATTAATATCCCATAATTATAAATAATGCAATATATTTATATTATGTTTAGATATGGATTTATGATAAATAATGAAATATTTGGATTGAATTAAAATAAAAGGTGGAGTTATATTTTTATAATATTATTAAGAATATAAGAGTATAATACTACTTCCTTTTTTTTAAAATGTCATTTTGGCATTATGAACTATTAACAAAATAAATGTCGTTTTGGATACTTTGTACATTTTTTACCATTATTACCCTCATTTAGCTAATAAATACATTACGTATTTTTATATTCACTATTTATCTTTTTCAAAAATTCATCTCTATCCTCATTAATGAGGATTATTATTGGCAAAAAAAAATATTCTTAATAACTGTGCAACTTCTCAAAACAGCATTTCTTAAAAAAAAGGAGGGATTGTTAATTAAGAACTAGTACGTACCCCGTGCAATGCACGGGACAGAGATATCAAATGAGTTATTTTCTGTAACGCCCCGTTTTATTTTAAAGAGTTTACCGAATTTATTTATAAAAATGAGAGTTAATTTTTTACAAAATTCCAAATTACAATTTTAAAACTTTAACGGGCGCTACTTAACTACTAACAAAAATAACAATTAAGTCCAACCACAAGAACCTACACATGCATCTCTAGCAACATAATAATCAAACCAAGTTATAATAAGTTTCAAAACAAAATTCAAGAGATTTCAACATGATCCCATCAACATGATCGACAAAAAGTTTAAGCGGAAGCATTATAATCCATAACTAACAATACAACATAAATAAATAATGCGGAAGCAAAGACATGACAATCCAATGACCACCACTTACTCGTCTCTTGCTGTCGCCGCCAACATTGCTCAACCTAAAGATATGAAGAGGAAACAAGAGGCAAAACAAACAATGGGGGTGAACAAAACCACCATGCTCACTAATATCGCATAAGTCTATCTCGCATAAAGATTCAAAACCATAAATAGAGTATGCATAGAATCCATGTCTATCTCCCTATATGACCCTATCGCAAACCTCCTATGTACATACAACATCTTTCCGATCAGACATCGGCAAGAAAGTAACCGGAAACCTTCCCTCCTTAGCTCGACATAGGCAAAGGGATCCTTTCTGGGAGACAGTGGAGTTATTTTTCCCCTCCCGACTAGGCAAACGGTTCAGGGCGTCGCCTCCCGACTAGGCAAACGGTTCAGCGACCTCTCACTGTTTATGCATTCATCAAAGGCACTAAAGGCGAGACGCCCCTGGCGGTGTAACACACTAGACTAGAGTTCTCAGGCATACTAAAGTTATCGAAACGAACGTTTATACGAAATAAATAAATGTGATAAGTATAGATACAACAATTGTACCCACCTGGTCGAAAGCAAGAGATAACGCAAAACACATGTGTAGGTAGCGATCTCGGCTCGTCAAACACCTACATATATTAAAATAGTCCTATAAATGACTATCCAACACACGAACAACTTATAACATCATACATGGATTCTACTCAGCACATTTATGACATATAGGCATGCATTTAACAAGTAAAACCCAATTTCAAAGGCACAACACGAGATTTTCAAAACTTAACCCGTGCAGTGTTTTTAAAATCAACATAAATCTCAACACACAACTCCTATGAATATGATTCAAGTTGAATTAGAATCCTAAGACATGCATCTACAATTCTTATGAAGACACCAAAAGCAAATAAGGCAATTTAACAGGTGATAAATCAACAAACACTCAAAATAGAGTTACAGTCCAAAACCGGGAATATGAAACTAACCAGACTTCAGTATATATTAGCTAACTAGAGCCACAAACATGATTTTAATGAGAATCAAAAAACACGTGATAGCTAATTCAAATGTCTACAACTTTGCTGAAGACCACATTGACAAATAATCACTTTATAAATGAGTTTGGACACAAAACATTTGATTCATAAAGTCTGCCTGAGACTAAAGTATGATATAAATAGCACCTCAGCATTTGTCATCTAACTCATGCTACAGACCTCCAAACGACATGATTCTTGAATGCTTAGAAAGCTAAGAAATAAGGCTACAAGTTTCGTTTAGATCACCTTTTTAAGAGCTTAAGGATGAAAGAAACAAAAGGAATCAAAGATAAGTAAGAGTAGTTGGTCTTCTCTCATGCACATGTGATGTGAGGTGTTGACTTGAGTTGTCTTGCCAAGATTCTCAACAATGTGGAAGCTTAGCTGAACAAGAAGATCTGGTTGAGCATCACATGTGGTAGGGAACAAGATTTAGATCAAGATCATGTGCTCACATGAAGAAATAATATGTCTATGATCATTAATATGCTCTTTGTTTTAGTTATTACCTTATGTTGTTCACTAAAATCCGAATTGATGGACACTTTAACTTGTAAAAATAATGTTAATCGTGGTCTTGATGCATACCAAAAGGATTGAGAGGAAAAATAAATTTTACGGAACCGTAATCGGACTTAAAATCCGACTATAACCGAAGACCGAAGAATTTGACTAGAATAAATTTTTCCTCTTCTAATTCGGTTTTGATGGATAAAAAAATACTATTAAAGAGATGATAATGTAATGATCTTAAGGTTTGGTTGAATCATTTCGAAGTTCGAGTCGCAACAGTTCTCAAACGAATTCAAACGAACAACAATTCGGATTACGCAATTAAACCGAAAATTCAAACGACGATTGATGAAATAAAATTGAACAAGATATATATATATATACATATATATATAATCATAGTATCCATATGATAATATAATATATAATCACATAAGTAAAATTCGATAAATAAAATAATTCGAGAAATTCTATAAATCGAACGGGACGCTATATTGTCATAGTCTTGTCCGTTTAAGTTTAAAAAGTAATAGGATCATTATATATATTCTACCTCTTTTAATCAACGTTAAGTCTAAAAAAAAATAGAGTTTTAAGCTTTTTTCCACATCTTTTAACCAGCGTTTTTTTAGCTAGAACATTAAATATGAACATGTTAGGGCTAGCTTGTAAAATAATTAATATATTATCTCACTAAAACATTTACACTAATAAAATTTTAATTTTAGCATATAAATTTATCCCTTGATATAAGATAAAGTAACAGTTTTACTTATTTTTGTTCACCATATAATATTTACTTATTATTTTATTATATAATAAAAAAGAATAATGTTAAATAGTGTAGTAGAATTATTATAAAAATATTATTTTTTTTCAATATAGATTTAATATCTTTTTATAATTTTATAATATAACTATAATATATTCGTAACGATATAATAATATGAGATAGGATTACATAATACTATGGAATTATTCCTTAATGTTAAGATATTGAATTAGGTAATATATGATTCACTAATTTGTAATATGTCTCTTTTTATATTGAAAATAATCACGTGATTGAGTAGAGATAACAATTATCTATAAATTCCTTCATTTAAGGAATAATTTTTAAATTGGTCCAACTGTTGAATGCATCCAAATTTTCTTGTAACTAAAATGAGAAGAGATTTTGAATTTCAAATTTTCACTTCAAAACCACACATAAATTTGGATGCAAATTTTATTAAAAATAAATTCAACAAAACCCATAATTTTAGGGGCATTTAATGTTACCCTATTTTATGATTTATAAAATCTAAAAACTTTCTAAATATGGCATGCAATTAATTATGAGTTAACTTTTCTTCCTACTAATTCTAGTAAATGAGATAGCTTTTTATATAAGTATAGATAAGTGGGAAATTGTGGAACCCATTAAAAAGTAGGTTGATGATGATTATTGTTATTGGAGGTTTATGAGAGTAGAGTAAGAATAAGGTTTTGGATGATGTGACATCTTGGAAAATGTAAAAGAAGGTTTATAGAGGCTTATTGTTAAAGATACCCTAAGAATTTTGCGCTAATAAATGAAATAGGGCTGGCTTGGACACGCTCTAAGAATCTATCCATGCCTTCTATTTCACTTTTAAGATTATAAAATAATTAACTAATTTAAATAATAAAAATATCTTAAAGCTTACCAACTTTTATTTTTAACAAATTCTCATGTATGGAATATCATATTAATAATACTTAACAATAATGTTTTAAATATTTTTAACGAAGTAGAATCGAAGGATTCAAACACCGGGTCGTATCTCAAGGAAGGTTGGCCGGATTATTTTGCACGATTATTCAATAACACGAAAAGAGAAAACAAGTCATAAACACTCTAATTCGATTGTTTTTGGTTTCAACTAGCAACTAATGATTCTCAAACTAGGTAAAACGGAATTGCAACTTTGAACAAATTCATGTAATGATAGGAAGTTAGGGAATCAGAGATATTCGTTTATGGTTCTCAAGCTATCAATTAGCATGCAACCGCTCGGCTAAGAGATCAAATAACATACTCGTTTAGAGGTTTGTTCTCAATAACTCTTCGTAACAAGAGAACAAACATGAGCAAGCAATTATCGAATCAATTAACACATAGGCAATATGTTACCGAACAAGTCTATCCTAAACAAGCCACGGTCAATCAATTTCTCCCCTTTCGGTTCTACAAATCGATTAATTAGATTAGAATGGTAATCAAGCATCTAACCCTAGATTAAGCACAACTCGAATAAATTGAACGATGACAAGCATATGAGTCTCAATTGAACCAAAACGAATATCTTTTATCCCTAACAAGGCGAATTAGCCACTCATCATGTATTCAATACCGAAAATCATAGCAAACCAAGCCATAAATCATAAACAAGAAGAGAATATGAACTTACGATAAATATGAGATCCAAATGTCAAACACGAGTGTAATTCGAATCCAAAGGACAGAATAAGAGTTTATAATCTCCAAAAATTAAACCCAAAACCAAATCAAAGAGTGATAATATGTTTTTGGTGAGGAAAAACCGAAGTTCCAATGTCTGGGAATGAATAAAATCCATCCCCAATTCTATCCTTAAGACCTGACATTCGAAATTCTGAGAAAATAGCTTTAGTTACAAAACGGGGGTTAGCCGCGCTAAGGGGTTAGCGCCGCAATGGCTGGAGGACCTTGGGATGCTGACCATCGCTATGCTGCGTAGCGCCGATATCTAAGCTGAGCTTAGCGGCGCTATAGCCATAGCACCGTTATGTCCTGGACTGCTCCAAAAAAACTACGTCTCCGGCCCGCGTGCTCTCCGCTAGCGTCCCTCGGATCTATCTCGAGCTAGAAACTTAATCCATGCATGTTTGGTGGAGCGAACCAGGATCAAACTCCTGGGAACCTGAACAACCTGAGAATACCAAAATCGGAAAAAACACAAAAAACGAGAAAAATAGGAAGGAAAACAAAGAAAATACTAAACACACCAAAATAAAGATAAAAGCACAAGAAACGACTAAATGGACTAGAAATACCTAAGAAATGACCTAAATACGAGGAAAACAACACACAAAATACCAACAAAAATAGCAACAAAAATGGGACAAACAACTCCCCCACACTAAGACCTTTGTTCGTCCCGAACAAAAAGAAAAGAAAATAAAACAAACAAATGAGCGAAGACACGGCTTCAAGCAAGACTAATCTAAAACCAATCAATCAAGTAGAGAAGAATTCCAATGATCATAATAGCACACCTCAACTATTAACTTGGTTACTTCAAAAAACAAAGAATCTCAAGTACGAAAATATATCTTGTGCCTCACTCAGTCTCTTTGCAAATATAACAAAGGTGCAATCAAGTTGGTCGTAAATCAAATCAATCATAAGTTTGTCTATCATCTAACTTTTACTCTAAAGCAACCAAGTTCGTGAAACAATGAATCAAGAGGTCTTCTAGAGATGTAATGTAGGCTCTTTGGATCGGGTAGGATACATATAGGTTAAGTGGCTCAGATAAAAACAAATTCAACTCAATTCCATCATCCAACCGTGATCATGAACTCTCCTGGTTGTCAAATACCAACCGGTTCCTCCCTATAAACCCCAAAACCAACATACTTCCCAAGAAATTATTCATTCTTTTTTTTAGGAAAACATTTTGGACATTTTACCTAGGTTTAGCCTTCGGGTTTTCTGCCCGAGTCTCTTAGGCCGGTTTCCCGTACTCATTGCTCAGTTCCACTAACATTAGTGGTCAAGCACTTGGAGTATAATCCATTCGGTTTCTATTTTTTTTCTTCTTTTTTTTTCGCAACTCAACAATCACCATCTCCATTTTACAATTCATCAATCCTCAACATCATCACACGAGGTTATCAAGGAAAATATCAACAAGGCGGGTGACTAGAGAGTGTTATTCACGGAGAAAAATGAAAGGGAAAGAAAATACAAGGAATGCCTCAACCATTGTCACGTTCCACAAATTCAATCACTTCGTTTCAAAGTAGACTCAAGGCAAATTCTGACTGAATAAATTTCAAACCAACATCTCACAAGAAACAAGTATGGCTCAAGCCTCACAAGGTAAATAACGTCAATCAAAATAACCAATCAATTCATCAAGATATGCCACCAATTCTCATCATCATAACTACTCAACTCAATCGACAATCATAAACCAATCTTGCCATACACCATAGTCCAAGCTCGAAAAAGACACAACAAATAATCCTAAAAACTAGACCGGTCCACCAAGCAAGAGAAAAGAAATAAAAATAGCCTAAAACAAGAACTATACCTGGTCCACCATATAGTCATGTAAGCACGTAAAAACTCCCCCACACTTACAACCGAACAATGTCCCCATTATCGATCATAAGTGTAAGGAAAGTTACCCATATAATCAACCAACATAAAAGAAAATAAAGACACTAACCCCAACTAAGAAGATAAAGAGAAAGGGAAAAAGATACGAACGTACACGGCACAGTGACTAGACTAGTCATTGTGAATCTGGTGGTGCAGGTGGAGGGTGGAGGTAGTCAGGCCCCGAACAGCGGGCCTCCATCAACTCAAATCTCTCGCCCCATTCGGATCGGGGCAGATCCTTCGTACTCGGCTGAGGAGGGGTAGTGTGGTTACCTTTCTCAACACAGGCTCAGTCTTGTAATGACCGCTTGGCATGCTCTCGCAAGCACGCCTCCTCAGTGAGCTGCTCAATCGCCCCAAGGTATGCACATTCTTCTACCAAATTCTCCTGCGGCTTAGGCCGGGGCTCTCGTACAGAAATGAGGCTAGATTCCCCCAACACGGTCATGCTCGTCGTCCCCTTCTTCACATCAATAATACTGCTCGTGGTCGCCATGAAGGGTCGTCCGAAGAGGATGGCGTGCTCCTTACTATTTTCTTGTACACTCCTCACATCAAGCACGACAAAGTCGACGGGGACTATCAGTTTCCCCACTCCGACGAGCAAATCCTCAACTACCCTTGTTGGTTGGCAGAACGAGCGACCAGCCAACTGTAGACGCATCATAGTGGGCTTTAACTCTCCAAGCCCGAGTCGATGGTAAACTGCGAGTGGTATGAGGTTAATGCCTGCTCCCAAATCAAGCAACCCCGATGTCTCTTCCCCATTCCCGAAGGCCATAGTGATCACGAAGCCTCCGGGATCCTTTTCTTTCTTCGGAAAGTCATGCTGGAAGACACTCGCCGCCTCGCAGATAATCACCTCCTCACCATTCTCAAACCGCTTCTTATTCATGGCCACTTCCTTAAAGAATCGTGCATAGGCCGGTACCTTCTTTAACACATCGGGAGGAGATAAGTCGACATTGGCCTTAGCCAACATCGCATGAAGGTCCCGAATCATATTGTGGTCCTTCTCCTCCAGCTGGCCTACTTGCGTCTCAAGACGCTTAATGGATGCATCCTGATTGGTGATAAAATTTAGAATCTTGTCTAGCTTGTCGTCCATGCTCGGTGGGGTTGGTCTAGTTTCTAGTGTTGGCAGTCTTATCATTCCCCTAGGTTGTTTCTGCTGCTGAGGTGGCTGCTGATAGTGGTTGTTAGCTCATGAGAAGTGAGGGTGGTTTCGCAACCCTGGCTTGTATGTGTTCGAATAGGGGTCATTCCCGAGCCAGTTCTGATAACCCTGCAATGCATTAAACTCGATATTCTGGCCTCTGTAGCCCGGCTCGACAGCCGATGGGCACACTTCCAAACTGTATCCTTGTAGTCCACATGCGCCGCAAACATTCACAGCCATAGTCTGAATTGGGGAGGAACCTCTAGCATTTAGTAGTCGCATCTGCTCTGTGAGCTCAGCTATCTGCTGGGCCATGACATTATTGCCCGGTCCGACCTCATTCACTGTGGACCTCTTCCCTCTGATACTCTTCTGAGACGAGTTGGCAATCATCGTCTCATTGATCGCAATCATCGCTTCAGCCGTTTTGGCCCCGATATCCCCTTCGGCTGCATTGTCCACCATGTACTGCAAGTTTTGGTGGAGAGAGTCGTAGAAGCAATTTGCTAATAACCCCGGAGCTAGGTTGTGGTGGGGGCACTGCCTCAGGAGGTCCATGAAATGTTCCCAAGCCTCGTGAAGTGGCTCGTGTGGCAGTTGGGTGAAGGAGACTATCAGAGACCAGATATCTTGGGTCATCAAGTGGGAATAATACTTCCCTATGAACTTCGAATATACTTGCTCCCAGGTGGTAGGGTTGTAAACAAATCAAACATCTTTTATTTGATCCATGATTCGAATTCGATATTCGTGATTCGAATTCGAAATATTCGAATTCAAATTCGAATGATGTTTTAGATTCGAAATTATAATGAATTCGAATCCGAATGTGTAGATATTCGATTCGAAATTCAAATATTCGATTCGTTAACAATAATTATATAAATTTTACATTTTATATAATATATATTTTGTTTATAATATATGTATATATATATATATTGTTATATTCCTAATATTTTTATGACATAAAAAGTAAAAACATCATAAATTAACAATTTTTTCTAAAAATATATGAAAAATAAAATTTATTTTTGTAATTATAATATTTTTCTACAAATTATATATAATATACATTTTGTTTATAATATATGTATATAACTATATATATATTGTTATATTCCTAATATTTTTATGACATAAAAATAAAAACATCATAAATTAACAAAATTTTCTAAAAATATATAAAAAATAAAATTTATTTTGTAATTATAATATTTTTTAATTATAATATTTTTTTTTAAAACGAATTTCGAATCGAATACGAATCAAAAAATGAATTCGTTATCGAATCGAATCACGAATCGAATCTTTGAATATTTTAAACGAATCGAATCGAATCTCTGAGTATTCGCTTTGATTCGATTCGTTTACAACCCTGCCAGGTGGTAAGGAAGTCAGGAGCAAGTGTCATCAACCAAGCCTTGGCCCGGTCCTTGAGCGTTTCCGGAGAACATCTCATCTTCAACTGGTCCTCAGTCAGCCCATGGAGTGGAAAGGTTTGGAGGACATTGTAGAACTCACGCATAAAATGGGGTGGATCTTCATTGGGAAGACCATGGAAGGAAGGTAGCTGGTTGTAGTGGATTGTCTTGAGCTCGTAGTTCCGAGCTGCTGTACCCAATCGGATGCAAGAAGTCACTAGCCCAATTACCGGTTGAGCCAAATTACGAAGGAGATACCTAGGAGGATTATTAACTTCTGCCTCTTGCTCGTTCCGTGCAATGTCTGTTTGACTGTCTGATGCAGACGATTCTGGAGCAAGGCTGGCTAACAAATCTCGTAGGTCCTGTTGGATGGATTCGTCGTTTGGGATGATCACACGACCGCTCCTGGTACGCATAAACACAAACAACAAAAACGTCACGGGCACCAGATAGACAACAAAAAGAACAAGGAAAAACAAATCAAAGAAAATCGCTACAACTAAACAAGAAAACGACACAAAAAGAAACACAGAAAATCAAGAAATCACGAAAATAAGAGAAACACTGAAAACAAAATGAATAGGGCACAAAATAAGTCCTAAACCTTCCCCGGCAACGGCGCCAATTTGTTGTAAATATTTTTACCGGAGTAGAATCGAAGGATTCGAACACCGGGTCGTATCTCAAGGAAGGTTGGCCGGATTATTTTGCACGATTGTTCAATCACACGAAAAGAGAAAACAAGTCCTAAACACTCTAATTCAATTGGTTTTTGTTTCAACTAGAAACTAATGATTCTCAAACTAGGTAAAACGGAATTACAACTTTGAACAAATTCACGTAATGATAGGAAGTTAGGGAATCGGAGATTTTCATTTATGGTTCTCAAGCAATCAATTAGCATGCAACCGCTCGGCTAAAATATCAAATAACATACTCGTTTAGAGGTTTGTTCTCAATAACTCTTCGTAACAAGAGAACAAACATGAGCAAGCAATTACCGAATCAATTAACACATAGACAATACGTTACCGAACAAGTCTATACTAAACAAGCCACGGTCAATCAATTTCTCCCCTTTCAGTTCTACAAATCGATTAATTAGATTAGAATAGTAATCAAGCATCTAACCCTAGATTAAGCACAACTCGAATAAATTGAACGATGATAAACATATGAGTCTGAATTGAACCAAAATGAATATCTCCTATCCCTAACAAGGCGAATTAGCCACTCATCATGTATTCAATACCTAAAGCATATCAAACCAAGCCATAACAATCATAAACAAGAAGAGAATATGAACTTACGATTAATATGAGATCCAAATGTCAAACACGAGTGTAATTCGAATCCAAAGGCTAGAATAGGAGTTTATAATCTCCAAAAATCAAACCCAAAACCAAATTAAAGAGTGAAAATATGTTTTTGGTGAAGAAAAACTGAAGTTCCAATGCCTGGGAATGAATAAAATCCGTCCCCAATGCGATCCTTAAGCCCTGACATTCGAAATTCCGAGAAAATAGCTTCAGTTACAAAACGGGGATTAGCGGCGCTAAGGGGTTAGCGGCGCTATGGCTGGAGGACCTTGAGCTGCTGCCCATCGCTATGCTGCGTAGCGCCGCTAGCTAAGCTGAGCTTAGCGGCGCTATGGCCATAGTGCCGCTATGGCCTGGGCTGCTCCAAAAAAACTACGTCTCGGGCCCGCGTGCTCTCTGCTAGCGTCCCTCGGATCTATCTTGAGCTAGAAACTTAATCCATACATGTTTGGTGGTGTGAACCGAGATGAAACTTTTGGTAACCTAAGCAACCTGAGAACACCAAAACCGGAAAAAACACGAAAAACGAGAAAAATAGGAAGGAAAACAAAGAAAATACTAAACACACCAAAATAAAGATAAAAGCACAAGAAACGACTAAAGGGACCGGAAATACCTAAGAAATGACCTAAATACGGGAGAAACGACACACAAAATACCGACAAAAATAGCAACAAAAATGGGACAAACAAATAATCAATTTTCAACAAATGAAATAAAAAATAACTAAATATACATTTATGAATGAGTTCGATGAATGTCGTTTTAGATAAAATTAACAATATAAATTTTAAAAATGATTTAAAATTAAAAATAAAACATACTCTTTTTTTTGTATTTGAAATATAAAATATAATATTTAATACCCAATATACCACAATCGTTTTAGGCTTCAACAATGGATTTTGAAGCTTTAGGGCTTGCTTGTTTACAAAATAATTCGTCCAGATGAGTTATTTTAGTTAATCAGAGTTAATTCTGAAAAATGTGGTATGATTAGTTGTTAGTGAAATTTTAAGAATGTATTAAAATAATATTTATAATCAAATAATTAAAATTGATTTGATATAAAAATAAATATAAATGATTAGAAATTATATATAGTTAAGAGAGGATGAATAGTGAGTTAAAGTTTATGTGATGTGTAAAAAAAACTGATTTGTATTATTTAATTATAAGAATAATATTAAGAAAAATGCTACAAGTACATAATGAATGTACATAGAGTGTATATAACACTGACATAGAGTGGGGTCACTTGATTTTTTATATTTCGTAGGACCCGCTTAACGTGAGTGTTACGTACACCTCTATGTACACTATTATTTAAAAAATCTCATCTCTTATCTATATATTCTAACAAATATTTTACAAAACTGTCGAAGAATCTATTATACTTACAAAATCGCATCGTAACTGATGTGGGATATTACATCCTCGGTTCTTAGATTGACATGTTAGTCTAGTTGGGACGCATGGCTTAGTGATCGATTAGATGAATTAGTCGACCTCCCGGCATGATCGACAAGATAGTGAGACGTTACACTAAACCGAGAAGTGGGATCTACCAATCCCTGATATATCGGGGACGTGGCCAGAGAGGTTAAATCGTGGATCAGACCACTATCCGTATATGTGACGCCCCGTTTGAATTAAAATTATTTGAGATTATTTATTGGTTTATTATTGGCATTATTATTGCTTATTTATATTATTATTATTATTATTATTATTATTATTATTATTATTATTATTATTATTATTATTAT
>CACSLK010027801.1:528977-539856 GCA_902706635.1 Striga hermonthica
CATCCTGAACATCCGGAAAACTAATTTAAGCATCGGAGGGCCGAGCCGGAGACCTTTTCTCTCTGGTATAGGCTTTTTTTGCAGGTACTCAGGACAATTAACCGGCGTGAAGGACGAGATCTCAAGGAGTCTAGCCGATTCGAGGTAACAATTTCATACCAGTAACATAATCCATTAAAATTTTAAAAATCTGACCCCTTATCTATATATTCTAACAGATGTTTTTAAAAAACTATAGAACTTTTTTTCTCAAAAAAATTAATTCACTACGTCTAATTGCTAATATAAATCCTTGATCTACACTAAGATTTTTTTTTTTTTTTTAAAAAAAGTTAATTTTCACCCATCTAAATACTAATATTTTTTCAAATATTATTAACACTTATAATATTTTAGATATTTTAAACATTATTTGGACAAAGATAAAGAGCTGTACATATATATATATATATATATATATATATATATATGGAGGTTAAAATTAATTATATTTTTATTAAAAAGTTGTTTCAAATATTTTTCAAGAATAATATAGAATATTTTACATACTCTTTATATATATGAAATAATATTGTAGATGTCTTTAATATTTTTATCACATATTTCTCCCCCAAAAGTATTAAATACATATAATAAAAACAGAAGAAATGCAGAATTAAATATTGTTTTCAAATACGCTCTTTGATGTTTACTGTTCAGATTCGTACACTGCAAAGTCATTATGGGATGAGTTGGACAAGAAATATGATACTGAAGAGCAAGGTCTCGAAAAGTATTCTGTTTATAAGTTCCTAAAATATCAAATGGCTGAAGGAAAGTCTGTGTCTGAGCAGACACATGAATTGATCAACTTGGAACATTCCCTCGCTGATGCTGATATGAAACTTCCTGAAAAGTTTTTGGTTATGTCAATTATTGATAAATTTCCAAAGTCTTGGGAAAGTTTTGGAATGTCGTTAAAGCATCAGAAAGGGAAGTTGATCTTGGATGATTTAATGATATCAATCAACATAGAAGAAGAACATCGAAAAGAAGTTCATAATGTGCCATTTGAACCTAAGGCTAATATGATAATGGGAAAAAGAAAAGTGAACCATGCAAATATGAAAATGGCCAATAAAGACAAGGCTAAGGCTAATAATAAGAAACCCAAAGCAAACAAACCATGTTGGAACTGTGGACAGATTGGACATTGGATTAATTGTCCGACGAAGAAAGCTAAGGTCAAATCTAGGCCTGTTGAACAACCTGTGGCGAATATGGTTGTTGGGGAACCTAGCAATGCTAGCGCTCTAGAGACAACTATTGACGGGTTTGTTTCTTTACAACCTGAGCTTTTGAATGTCTATGAACCGTTTGATTGGTTAATAGATACTGGAGCAAATGTGCACATTTGTGCTGATAAATTGCTTTTTGTGTCTTATTAGCCAATTAATGGAAAATCCGTAGCGATGGGGAACTCAAGTGTGGCCAAGGTGTTTGGGGTAGGATGCGTGGACTTGAAGTTTCCTTCAGGGCGCATTTTATCTCTGCAGAGGGTGCACCATGTCCCAACAATACGGAGAAATATTATTAGTGGTTCTATGTTAGTCCAAGAGGGTTATGAGCTTTCGTTTAAATTGAATAAAGTTGTTATTCAACATTATAATTTATTTATTGGCAAGGGCTATTTGTCTGATGGTCTATTTAAAGTTCGTGTTGATTATGCTGGTTTTGGTAATAAATTTGATTTTGCAGATTCTGTTGTTATGAATGTTACAGAAAGTTCTTCTGTATGGCATAAGCGTTTGGGTCATTTAAATTATGATTCTATTAAGAGAATGATGAATCTTAAATTAATTTCAAAACATGATGTGGAACGTAATCACAAATGTCAAGTATGTGTTGAAGCAAAACAAGTAAGAAAGCCTTATCACTCGATAGAAAGGCATTCTGAATTACTTGAATTAGTACACACTGATATTTGTGAGTTCAATGGAATTGTTACCAAAGACCTTAAACGATACTTTATCACTTTTATAGATGATTATAGTAAGTATTGTTATGTTTATCTAATTAAACATAAAGATGAAGCACTTGAGAAATTTATTATTTTTAAAAATGAAGCCGAAACACAAACTGGTAAGAAACTTAAAAGGTTAAGATCAGATAGAGGTGGAGAATATGAATCTAACCTCTTTGTTGAATATTGTCGAAATTTTGGCATAATTCATGAAGAAACTCCTCCATATTCTCCTCAGTCTAATGGGGTTGCAGAACGGAAAAACAGAACATTTAAAGATATGATCAATAGTCTTTTGTTGAATTCTGGATTGCCTAAGTACATGTGGGGAGAGGCTTTGAATACGGCTTGCCATATTCTGAATAGAGTCCCCCTGAAACACAATGAAATAACTCCATTTGAATCATGGAAAGGTAGGAAACCTAGCTTAAAGTACTTTCGTGTGGGGGGATGTCTTGCAAAAGTTCTAGTACCTGACCACAAAAGGAAAAAGCTAGGACCAAAAACTATTGATGCGGTCTTTTTGGGATATGTGGAAACTAGCTACGCTCTTAGATTTTTGGTTGTAAAATCAGAAATTGTTGGCATAGATGTAAACACAATTGTTGAACTCTGTGATGCTACATTCGTTGAGGATATTTTTCCTATGAATACGGGAATACCCCAAAATGATGTCTTGGATGCAGCCCTTACATCATCATCAATTCATGAACATGTGGAAAAGATGACAAATGTGGGGGGTAATCTAAGTGGTTTGGATTCATTACAAACAGAATTGGATGAACCTAGACGGAGCAAACGAGCTAGGATCGTTAAGGATTTTGGAAGTGATTTTATCACTTACAATATCGAGGACGAGCCAATAACTTTCAAAGATGCTATGACTTCACCAGAAGCTAAGCATTGGAAAGTAGCTATCAAAAGTGAGATTGACTCTATTGTCTCTAATGGGACATGAGAGTTGGTTGAACTACCTCCGGGGTGTAATACAATTGGTTGTAAATGGATTTTTATAAAAAAAAAAAGAAACTTAATTCTGATGGAACCATTGATAAATTTAAACCCAGATTGGTTGCCAAAGGTTTTAAACAGAAAGAGGGAATAGATTACTTTGATACCTATTCACCTGTTGCTCGTTTAACTACTATCCGTGTGCTCATAGCCTTGGCTTCTGTGTATAATCTCTATATTCATCAGATGGATGTAAAAACTGCCTTTTTACATGGAGATCTTGATGAAGAAATATACATGGATCAGCCTGAGGGGTTTATAGCTCCCGGTAACGAGCATAAAGTTTCTAAGCTTGTTAAATCTCTTTATGGTTTGAAACAAGCACCTAAACAATGACATGAAAAGTTTGATAAAACTATTTTATCATTCGGCTTTGTGATAAATGACAATGATAAGTGCATATACTTTAAGGTTAAAGGTGATAATTGTATAATCTTATGTCTGTATGTAGATGATATTTTGTTAATAGGATCTGCATATGAAATAATTGAAGAGACTAAATCATTTCTAAAGAGTAAATTTCAAATGAAGGATATGGGAGAGGCAAATGTAATTCTTGGCCTTAAGTTGATTCATTCAACTAAAGGTATAGTCATTTCTCAATCTCATTATGTTGAGAAAATAATTGAGAAATATGGCTATAATGATTGTAGAATTGCTAAAACTCCATATGATCCATCTGTGGCTCTTTTTAAAAACGAAAGTGGTGTTTCTATGGCTCAATTGAGATATTCTCAAATTATTGGAAGCTTGCAAAATTTAGCTAATGGTACGAGACCAGATATTTCATTTTTTGTGTCAAAGTTAGCTAGATATACAAGTTGTCCTAATACGACTCACTGGGAAGCCTTGGATAGGGTACTTCGGTATCTTAAAGGCACAATATCACTAGCTATACATTATAGCAAATTCCCTGGGGTACTTGAGGGATATGGTGATGCTAGCTGGATAGCTAAAAATTCCAGAACTAACGGATGTACAGGGTATGTGTTTACCTTGGGTGGGGGCGCTGTCTCCTGGAAATCAACTAAACAGACTTTGGTAACACGGTCTACTTTTGAGGCTGAGTTATGTGCATTGGACACGACTGGAATGGAGTCAGAATGGTTGTATTGGTTAGTGATGCAACTACCCATTGTAAGCAAGCCATTACCTCCAATACCAGTGCATTGTGATAGTCAAACCACAATTGCAAAAATAAGAAGTCAAAAGTTCAATCAGAAAACAAAGAGACACATCCAAGTTAGACTAAAGTCTATAAGGGAATTAGTGTTTGATAAGGTTATGGCCGTTGACTTTGTTAATTTCTAAAGACAACTTGGCTGACCCTTTGACTAAAGGACTTGATCTATCCTTAGTGCAAAAATCCAGGTTAGGGATGGGACTGAATAACCCATATGAGATGCATCTGCAGTAGCAACCCAACCTTCTAAGTGGAGATCCCACAAGAAAGGTTCAATGTGGTATAAACAAGCTGTTGAATGTATCATTGTGCACCTAAAATTACAAGACTGATACTTTATATATAAAGTGTGATGTGTTCTTTCCCTAGCATACCTGAAAGGTGCTGTTAACTGCAAGTATAGTAAGAGTTTATCTCTGAATGGAGTCGAGTTTTCTAAACAAGATGTAAGCAGTGCATCTTTGGAGATGCCCAACTAAATGAGTATAGTTGTTTGGCCGCAACTAGGGGAAAGGGTTATTCCTTGAAGATACTCATGAACAGGATCGCGACATATGGCCTAACGTGTCAACCCTAAAGATCAGAACATAGCCTATAAGTTGTTGTTACTAATGAACGTCATTACACTCATGACATGAATTCAAGGCTTAGATCCATTCATTTCGGTGATGACAAAAGTTGGATAACTTAGGTAGTGGTTCAAACCGGAAGGTACCATTACTGAAAGCAACTTATGATGACCCTGATAATTATTATCTAAGGATTTGTGGGGGATTGTTGTAATAAAATTCATGTGAAAAGAGAATTGTATTATGTGGGAATCCTTAGATATGATGGTTTGCTTAATGTTGTAAGTAAATGGAAAAATTAATGTGAATGTCCAAATTCATTTTGACAAAAACATAACCGAACATAATGTTTGTTCGGTTTGAGAAATGAGAGTGAAACTCATAGATTCATTAGTGTTTTCTTAATGAAGCATTAAAGCTTCTCATCTTCATTGAATGCATGGGAGCTCATGAGCACTATAAATAGTGCATGCATGCTAATGGGAAGAACACACCAACAAAGTGAAGGAAAAGAAAAGAAACATATACATATATTCTCTTTTATCCTCTACAAGTCTAAGAATAATTAAGGGTTCTTGGCGACTGAGCTTCTGATCGAGGTGAGTGTGTTAGATAGTGCAGTTTTCACACTTTGAGCCGTCTTATCCTGGGAGAAAAGGCGTAGTACTCGTTGCACAGTATCGGGGCGTCTGTTTCTTCAAGGCAAACAGATTTTCTGTGATTCGGCTATATGTGTTCTATGACTATAGTTAAGTTATTTATTTTTATAATAAAATTATTTACTAATAGAAATCTGGTTTCATCTCACGTTCCCGTGGTTGATGTTTGTAATTTCTATTTTCAAATTCTTAATACGTATATGTGTTGAAACTCGTTCGTAATTCACCTTTTACAATCATAATATTTCCAACACGTCGTGTGTTGCCTTCTCCGGCGTCGTCCTTCGGCCACCACTCCGAACCTAAATAGGCAGCGCTCTGCTGCACCTGCAAAGCCGATGTCGACTGTCGCCGCTCCCATCTCTTTCTTCACAGGAGACTCCAGCGAGGAGCCCTACGAGGTTGAAGCTCAGGCTTTCTCGTGGTTTACGTTGTCGGGGAACGGGGGGAGGGGGATGGCGGCGGTCAGGGTGGGATGACGTCGACGCCGACGGCTGAGTTTGGTAGCAGAAAAATTGAGGCTGAGATGGGTTGAAATTGGGACTGAGATTGGGCGAAAGTGGGGCTGAGATTGAGTAACGACAAAATTGGGGCTGAGATTCGGCGATATTATGACTTATATCGGCCGAATCGGGGCTGAGACAGGCTGAGATTGGGGGAATCGTGGCTGAGAGTTGAGCCATGGAACGAGTGTTTGATTGTTTTTGAGGCTGAACTGATTTTTGGGAAATTAGATATAATCAAGGGAGTATTTGACAATTTTTGAACTTTTAATATGTGTATAGTTTACTTAAGAGCAATTTGTAATTTAATATAGATTAATTTATGCACAATAATGACACATTAGATGCACAATCTTGTGCCTAAATGTGCACTCTAAAAAATATTGTCATACGTATACGAAATTATTAAAAATTTGATAAAAATGCCTTTTTTTCGATAAGTGATTTTCACAATATTTCTCTATATATATGTGTTTTAAAAGTACAAACAAATAATGAAAACGAAAAATAAATTTTCGAATTGAAATTTTGACATAATTGGTTTAGTTTGTTTGTTAACATAATAACTGAAATAAATTATATTATGTATTCTAAAAGTATGTTTAGTCTTTAATATTCTTTATTTAATATTATATGTTTGATTAAAAAAATATATATGTAAACGGAATATTATGTGCAATATATCAGTTATTAATGTGCAATTCGTCCAACGCTACAGTGCATGGTGTCGATCTATATGCAGATTGAACTGAATGAACTTTTGTTCTAAATCAAATTGAAACTGGACATAAATAATAGTTTAATCGGTTCGGTTAACCGAATTATCCTAACTAATCGAAATAATTTTTTCTTTATACTAAAATTATATTTAATATGTTAATAATATTATTTATATAATATATAAAATACCAAAATCAATAAAGTACAAGCACCCAACACAAATGTGCATATAGTATAACATTTGTGTGCATTCTATTGATCGAGTATTTATTTTATGTGCATTTAAATTTCAAGAAAATTTAATAATGTGTATTTAATTAACATTATTTTACACTTATTATATCACTCATGTAACTAAAATATATTTAGTAATTTTGAGTTCTTAATTAATATTTTATAATAATATATGTTGAAAATAAATAATAACGTTTTTAAATAAATTAATTTCGAAATGCATTAATGTGCATTTCGTCTAACACTATAGTGCACTCTGATATTCACTAATGTGCAAAAATGATTAATAATAGTTTGCATTAAATTTGATTGTTTTTTTTTTTATATTCAAATTCAAACTAAAAATTAGCTAGAATTTATTCGGTTGGTTGAATTAACCTAAATTGATGAAATATTTTATTATTCATTATTATAAAAATATAATTTAGTAATATAATATTTTTATATATTTTATTTATTATTTATTTTGTTAAAATGATATATTTATGTGTGTATAAAAAAGTATAAAATGGTAATATTATTTTATATATGTTTCATAAATTGCAGATTTCACCCATGGGTGAAAATGAAATATATTGAAAATTCTCAAATTTGCAATTAAATCCTTGTGAAATATAAAATTCTCAAAACAAGGTCCTCAAACTCAAATCACGTTTCAGTGTGTTCCCGGCCAAATCGGCCGTCGTCTTTGCCGTCGCGAATCACCCGACCGAGAGCATGGTGGCGGCCGCGGCCGACCCTACGGTGCGAACGGAGACGGACGCCAGGTGAGCAGAGGCGGAGGCACTTATAAGAGTGCCCGGGCTATAGCCCAGGTGGCCCTCCATGCATCCTATCATTTTGTATAAGAGTGCCTGGGCTAAATTTTTTGTCTTTTGTAATTTAGCCCGGTAGACTTATTCTAACATAAATTTATTAGTCAGTTTTTCATTAGCAGTTTATGAGCTTATTGGAAAATTAAGAGTGTGATTAGGGCTGTAAATATTTACCTTAATATAAGAACTTGTTAAGTTAATGATTAATGAGTATTTATTTAATGATAAATATATAAGTGTTTAAGTCTTCCTAAACATCATATACTTTTGCCATTTTATGCTATACTAGTATTCATCCTATGCACATGCGCAAAGAAAAATAAAAATTTATATATTATATTTATGTATACAATATATACAAAATTTATATTAAATAATTAATGTATTACATTTTAAATTTGGCCTACATGCAAATGTGTAATGTAAATATAATTTATTTAACTTACGTATGAATCTTTATATTGATGCCATAAATTTTAATGACTAATATAATTTAGTAATTTAGAGAGACCATACAATTAATTAGTTAGAAAAGTATTAAAATTATTTTTATCATTGTTATAGCATTTGTTTATGTGATTTTAAGGTGTTTAATTATGACACTCATGTCAATTAACTTATTAGATAAAAATCGCTTAAAAAGAACAAAAATATTTTATTTTAGAAAAAATATTTTAAAGAAAAAAATTGCAATACAATTTTTTATAAGTATGCAACTTCCACATACTATTTAATGTAAAGTTGTAATCAATTAGTGTTAGTAGTGAATAAATTATATTAAAATTATTATTACACCTTATTAATGTAAAATATAACGGTTCTACATTAATTGAAAAAATGAGCGGGAAAATGAATGGAGGTTTTATTAAATGTTTTATTAAATTCTATATGCTAGCAATTATATATATATATAGATTTAATATTCTAACTATACATTTCTTTATGTTTGAATATTGTTTTATTTATTGATTAAACTATATATTTTTACAATACAAGAAAATGATGAAATTCCAACAGAAATATATTCCAATAGAATTATTCCAACTGCAATTTCATTGGATATTTCAATGCTATTATTTCAGTTTCAACTTTTCAATAAATTCCAACAGAAATTCCAACAAAAATATTACGTTGGAATTTTTCAATTTATTTACTTTGCACAAACTAATCAACATTAAATATTCGTTGTTTATTTTGTAGTATTTTACTTTTTATTTAATGTTGATTTAGGAATAATTTTTGTTTAAAGCCGATCATACTTATAATTTATCATTAGTAGAAATTTAATTTTTATTTAGTGTTGATTTAAGATTAATTTAGTGTTTAAAGTAGGTCATAATTATAATTTATTAATAAGGCTATTGTTAGACAATTATACATTATGGGTAAGGTTACAATTAGACCGATTTTGCTATGGAGCCAACATTCTATATACAGCAAAATAAACCATACCATATTCTCTGATTATTTAAACAACACTAATAATTTTATTAATATCGTATGGTTTATTTGCTGTATATAGAAGGTTGACTCCACTATGGAGCCAATTGTTGGCTTCACAGCACAACCGATAGTTAGATATAACAGTTAGACAAACATCTCTTTTTTTAAATGACATGCTTTCGACTTGACATGTCATACACAAAACAACATAAATAAAAGTATAACATTTTATTGCATAAGTTTTTGTGAAAAAATTAAAGTATGTGAGTCGACCTGATAGCAATTAGGATGTCCCATACAGAGGCGGAGGCACTTATAAGAGTGCCCGGGCTATAGCCCAGGTGGCCCTCCATTCATCCTATCATTTTGTATAAGAGTGTCTGGGCTAAATTTTTTGTCTTTTGTAATTTAGCCCGGTAGACTTATTCTAACATAAATTTATTAGTCAGTTTTTCATTAGCAGTTTATGAGCTTATTGGAAAATTAAGAGTGTGATTAGGGCTGTAAATATTTACCTTAATATAAGAACTTGTTAAGTTAATGATTAATGAGTATTTATTTAATGATAAATATATAAGTGTTTAAGTCTTCCTAAACATCATATACTTTTGCCATTTTATGCTATACTAGTATTCATCCTATGCACATGCGCAAAGAAAAATAAAAATTTATATATTATATTTATGTATACAATATATACAAAATTTATATTAAATAATTAATGTATTACATTTTAAATTTGGCCTACATGCAAATGTGTAATGTAAATATAATTTATTTAACTTACGTATGAATCTTTATATTGATGCCATAAATTTTAATGACTAATATAATTTAGTAATTTAGAGAGACCATACAATTAATTAGTTAGAAAAGTATTACAATTATTTTTTGGTCAAAATCTTTTTCACCCCAATATATATCTATTCTTTCTTTTTCACACCATCCCGTCAAATAACTTCTTTTACACCCCAGAATTCACGAAATTCTATGCGATATTACACTCGCATGTCCAAATGAACCAGCGCATATCCAATCGGCCGCATAATTTCTGACTATGCGTAAACATTTCGCATTTTTTAATCGTATATCCACATCAAACGCATAATTTACAAATGTGCGAACATCTTTCGCATTTTTAATAATCGTATATACATATCGAATGCAGCATAGTTTACGATGATTATGCGCCTTCTTTTCGCAGGGCTATATGACTGCGAAACAATTTCGCATCTATTTCGCATAGTTTGTTGAATACGCATTTTCTGGTAATTGCATATCCAAGTCAATCGCATAATTTACTAATATGCGTAACAATTTTGCATATACCTCCGGATAATTGACAATTATGTGACATTTTTTCGCTCACGTATTTAAGAATCGCATAACCAAATCGAATAAAGCATATTTTTTACGACTATTCAGAATTCATTCGCAGAACTTTCGCATAAGTTGCGCACCTCATTAATTGACTGCTTTTTCACAGGTGAGGATTTGGTCTCTGCATTTATCATGCAGGCAAAAAAACAGTGATCTCTAACAATTTAACGCCTGCACCATTCATCTACTGCATTTTTATGTTTCTTTTTTTTTTAGTTCTTTTTTTGTTGTTCACTTATTTGAATGGCTAGCAACCGTGTTAGAGTATTGGTGCACTTTGGTGGTTCATTTTGCGAGGGTTCACATCTTGGTGGAGTGGCAGAGCTGATGAGAATAAATTACGGCCGACAAATATATTCT
>CACSLK010027801.1:542364-552614 GCA_902706635.1 Striga hermonthica
CAACCTTCTCACAGTTGATCCGGCAATACCCGGGCCCGGAGGTTTGATTTTCATCGTTGATGTCTCGGCATATATGTTTCCTGCCGGGGCCACGTTAATAAAGTTGAATAGCGGAATTTCCACTCGTTTAATTTTTTCCTCCGACGAATTCGAAAGGTTAGGAGTTCTCAATTCGGACACACTAATCTTAAAGAATTGCCTCACGTGTCGAAAGGAAGAATTTTTGTAACTCTGGTTTATCTCCGGCGAACTGCTTCTCATATGCAAGAAAAGGGAAAAATAGAGGGCCATTAACAAAGGCTTCTGTGGGACGGATGGGTAGTAAGAGAAGTGGCATGATATGTATCGAAGATTACACGCTTTATATAGACGGATGAAATGATTCGCGTGCACGCTTTTACTGCCCAGGCGTTTCAAAAAGCGGATAAGACGCCTCGAAATCGGCCGTAACGTTCCAACTGCCAGCGGTTTCTAAACCATTCAAAAATTTAAATTTTAAAAATAAACTTTCGATGAAATATGAAAGATGAATGAAATAAAAAAATAAACTTTCGAGTAGAAGTGCGAAGGGGGTATGCGAGCAATATGCGGTAATTCGCATACCCCCTCGCATAACTGAGAGATGAAAGAAATACGAAAAAACTTATTATGCACTAATTGTGCGAATAATATGCGACGTTGGAATGTCGCAGTTGTGTCGCAGAATAATTTTATCGACTAATAATCGCAGTTCATTCGCCTAACAAAAATAATTATTTAATGGGCGACGGACCGCGATTGACCGAATCGTACATCAAATATCCGAATATTCACCGTAGAACAGTCGCATATTTTAACTCATAATTTTCTCGCCCATGCTCATACCTGTCGCCTATTTAGCGCATAGTTCATCGCATATGTCTTCGTACATGTGCAGTGCGTAGGTGGTATGCGAGCAATATGCGGAAATCCGCATACCCCATCGCATAACTGAAAGATGAAAGAAATAAAAAATACACTTTCGAGTAGAAGTGCGAAGGGGGTATGCGAGCAATATGCGGTAATTCGCATACCGCCTGGCATAACTGAAAGATGAAAGAAATACGAAAAAAAAACTTATTATGCACTAATTCTTCGAATAATATGCGATATTGGTATGTCGCAGTTGTGTCGCAGAATAATTTTTTCGACTAATAGTCGCAGTTCATTCGCCTAACAAAAATAATTATTTAATGGGCAACGGACCGCGATTGACCGAATCGTACATCGAATCTCCGAATATTCATCGTAGAACAGTCGCATACTTTAACTCATAATTTTCTCGCCCATGCTCATACTTGTCGCCTATTTAGCGCATAGTTCATCGCATATGTCATCGTACATTTTGGGGTGAAAAACTTAGCTTTTTATTGGGTGGTGTGAAAAACTTAGTATGACTTCAGAACGGGGTGAAAATAACTATTTCCTCATTATTTTTATCATTGTTATAGCATTTGTTTATGTGATTTTAAGGTGTTTAATCATGACACTCATGTCAATTAACTTATTAGATAAAAATCGCTTAAAAAGAACAAAAATATTTTATTTTAGAAAAAATATTTTAAAGAAAAAAATTGCAATACAATTTTTTATAAGTATGTAACTTTCACATACTATTTAATGTAAAGTTGTAATCAATTAGTGTTAGTAGTGAATAAATTATATTAAAATTATTATTACACCTTATTAATGTAAAATATAACGGTTCTACATTAATTGAAAAAATGAGCGGGAAAATGAATGGAGGTTTTATTAAATGTTTTATTAAATTCTATATGCTAGCAATTATATATATATATAGATTTAATATTCTAACTATACATTTCTTTATGTTTGAATATTGTTTTATTTATTGATTAAACTATATATTTTTACAATACAAGAAAATGATGAAATTCCAACAGAAATATATTCCAATAGAATTATTCCAACTGCAATTTCATTGGATATTTCAATGCTATTATTTCAGTTTCAACTTTTCAATAAATTCCAACAGAAATTCCAACAAAAATATTACGTTGGAATTTTTCAATTTATTTACTTTGCACAAACTAATCAATATTAAATATTCGTTGTTTATTTTGTAGTATTTTACTTTTTATTTAATGTTGATTTAGGAATAATTTTTGTTTAAAGCCGATCATACTTATAATTCATCATTAGTAGTAATTTAATTTTTATTTAGTGTTGATTTAAGATTAATTTAGTGTTTAAAGTAGGTCATAATTATAATTTATTAATAAGGCTATTGTTAGACAATTATACGTTATGGGTAAGGTTACAGTTAGACCGATTTTGCTATGGAGCCAACATTCTATATACAGCAAAATAAACCATACCATATTCTCTGATTACTTAAACAACACTAATAATTTTATTAATATCGTATGGTTTATTTGCTGTATATAGAAGACTGACTCCACTATGGAGCCAATTGTTGGCTTCACAGCACAACCGATAGTTAGATATAACAGTTATACAAACATCTCTTTTTTTAAATGACATGCTTTCGACTTGACATGTCATACAGAAAACAACATAAATAAAAGTATAACATTTTATTGCATAAGTTTTTGTGAAAAAATTAAAGTATGTGAGTCGACCCGATAGCAATTTGGATGTCCCATACAAGAACTTTTGATAATTTACTAAATGAAATTTTTCTTTAAGTTAACTTTAGCCCAGGTAGATTTTGAATCCTGGCTCCGCCCCTGCAGGTGAGAGTAATTGACGATGTCCTTGAATTTCTATGGCTGCGGCAGATGGTCCGTTGTAAGTGGACGGCTGCGGGGCAGAGGAGCTCGTGTGGAGGCGCGGCGGCGCTGCGTGGTCAGCGACGGCGAAATGGCTTGGAGAAGTGAAGATCGACAGGGAGATGGGCTGTTGTGGAGGCACGGCGGCACGACGGCTGCGACCAGCGGACTGTTGGAGGTGGACGATGGGGCAATCTCTTGTGTGTTTATCTCTGCATTGTGTGTGTGTGTGAGAGAGAGGTGTGTTTGTGGGTGTGAGATAGACAGATATGAGAGAGTATTCAGTTTTTTTTTTTAATTTTATTTATTTATTTATATATTTATTTATTTTTTAATGGTGGTGGGGCTCGTGAGTTGATGTGAGTGGAGTGATGTAAATTGTTTATGGGTATAAAATTACTATATTGTCCTTAATGAAGATATAAATTTGACTTTATTTTTTAATTGTTGGATCATCTAATCTAACGGCTACGATGAATTCTTATTTCTTTCATTGAGAACCTTTCTCACCGGAGCACATCTATATATATATATATATATATATATATATATATATATATATATTAAATTTAAATATTTTAGACATGTTTTCTTTACAAAAGAGTTTAGAAAACATCTTTCATACACATGTTAACCCTACATCTTTAATTTATAATTATTATTTAATATTGTGTACTCTCATCTTTAATTTATATATTTTTTGGCTCTTTTAAAAGAGGATAATAGTGGTTCCCACTTCTTTCATTGGGTGACTCGAACGCGATACTTATTTATAATTAATTATTATTTAATGTTGTTTACTCTCATCTTTAATTTATAATATATTTTTTTTCTTGCTCTTTTGAAAGAGGATAATAGTGGTTCCCCACTTCTTTCATTGGATGACTCGAACTCGAGACCTATTTATAATTATTATTTAATATTAATTACATGTGCATCGTACGGGCTATTAAATGTGAATGAAATAATTTATAAACTAGCAAACCCTTAATTTGGTCATAATAACTCAGGGTAAATTGCACCAAATCCTCCTGTAATATACTAAATCTGCGCGTTATCCTCCTGTATTAAAAATTGCGTCAAACCCCCTTCTATTGTACTTTTGCATGCACGAAGCACCCTAAAATGTCTAAGATGACTGAAGTGGCGTGCCCGTGCGTGCTGTGCGGCTTTTTCTTCATTTTTTCACCCTAATGTCGTGGAATTTACTTTTTTACCCTTACTCATATATATATATATATATAATTGGTACCCTTAATTTTTTACCCTTACTTTAGGGCTGAGCATGGGACTCGGAGAATTCTGAACCGTTCCGAAAACCGAATCGAAATCACTCCGAATCGAAAAATAACCATTGACTGTTTGACTTTCTCCAAACCGATCCGAACCAAAAAAATAATTGGTACGATTCTGGAGATTTCACAAATATTCGTAACGAGAACCGAACTGAACCGTCCCGTACTGTACCGAACCGAAGAACCGAACTATAACATTAGATGTGTTATTAATATATTTTATGTCAACTTTGATTCTATATAATATAGTAATAAATATTAACCTTCACTTAAATTTCATGCTTAGTAATACTTGATCTACAATTGATTTTTTTCTATTATAAAATAATTATTTAAAATAATATGAAATTTTAAAGAATATTTTTTGTAAGAAAAAAATATTATATTTTATTTGAATTTTAAATTTTCAATATTAGTTGCACAAATTTAGTTATAACTAAACTTTAGAGTTACTTATAAAGTTGATTTCAAAATAAAATCTTTAATGTGAGGAAGTACTGATGAATGTTTGTTTATTAAAACATATAAAAATTAAATAACTAAAATTTAGAGTTACTTCTAGAATTGATTTCAAAATAGAATCTTCAATATGATGAATTATTGATGAATGTTTTTTTTAAAGCATATAAAAATTAAAATATAACTAAATAGTCATTCAAAAATAATTTAAAAAAATAAATAATCTCCGAAGATCTGAACCAAACCATACCGAATTGAACCGTCCCAATAGTCCTGAATACCGAACCAAACCGAACCGAAAAATAAAAATCTCCGAACCGAACCAAATTGAACCGACTTTTTGGTACAGTTTCGGAGATCGAATTTTGGGATCTCCAAAGTTTGGTACGGTTCTGGAGATTTATCAATCTTCGAACCATACCGACCCACGCTCACCCCTAATACAAATCCTATATATTATTAAAGTATTAATTTGAAACTAAAATATTTTATATTCAACATATATATCCTATATATTATCAAATTATTAATTTGTAACTAAAATATTTTGTATTCAACACACACACACACACACATATATATATACATATATATATATATATATATATATATATAGGATTTGTATTTATTTATTTTATTTTGTTTTTATATTATTTTGTATTTTTTAAAATGTTTGACAAATATATAAATTCTATTTTTCAATAAAATTATTATTATTATTTTTTTTTCCCGAAACGACAGAGGAATTATATAAATACGCACAAATGTGCAAAAGATCAGTCAACGACTGAATACAAGCAGCCAAAGGCTGAATACAAGCAGTCAAAAACTGAATAAAAGTGGGAGGACAGTCAACAGACAACCGTCATCAGACTGCCTAGAACCGACGCCAACAGGGTAATCCTTGCCTACAAAAACAAAAAACACAACTACAACGACACAAAAGACTAAAACAACTCCCAACATGAGAATACCTGAGTGTCGGATCCCAACAGGATAATAAATTTGACACTCAGGCTCACAGAGACCAAATGGCCCAGACCAAAAACACAACGACAACACTGTCTAAAGACAAACAAAACACGAAACAAATAAACTAAACAACAAAAACTAGACGAGCCCTTCCAGAGCAGCGGCACCTAACTAAACCAGCGGAAACAAGACGACTGAGAATACCGCAGCCAAAAGAGCCAACCCCGAAACTGCCAAAAACCACTCGGTTGCCTAACAGAGTCGAAACTCTAACCACAGAGCTACACCAGCCACCCCGTTCCACAACCCCATCGTCAAATTATCCGGACGGACAAAAAGAGTTAAGGCCCCAGACCCAACCCCAAAGCCGCTTGGAAGCTGCCCAAAGCCACCACACCACCGGCCTCAACGCATGACCAACACCACCGGCCGGAGAGAGGACGCGACGACCTCTGCTACTCAAAAGCCGAGAACAGAGGGAGAAGACTTCAGACAGCAAAAACGCCCCAATCGCCCAATCGCCCAAACAAAAGGACGCCGAGAAATTGGGTCGCATCCTGCCCCAGAACCGCTCCACGGCTCTACCACCACACATCGGAGAGGTCACCCACTGAATTGACAAGTCGGCGCCAGAAAAGACGAAGACCCATCGCGCCAGAAGAAGTTCAGCTCCATCGAAAACCGGTAGCAGAGTAGAAAAAAAAGAGGGCAGAGACCAAACAGTCTGGGGCCGACAACCGCCGGCGAAGCTTGGTGGCAACAATGGAAGGCGGACGGCTGAAAATCTGAGGAAGCTAGATGGAGGCGATTTGGGAACGAGGGTTTCAGTTCTGCTGCGTGCTTTATGGAGTCATTGATATTTAATGTGTAATAAATAATTTATGCACTTATTATTTATTTGGTTTATTTATTTAAACTCTGGTAAATATTTAATAATTGAAATATTATATTTATAATTCAAAAAACTATTAATTTAAATATCAAGTATCATTTGTTATGAGTTTTAAATAAAATAAATAAGTTTTATTTATTTTATTTATTTAAATCTAAATAAATATAATATTTTATAAAATTATTAATATTATTTATAATTTAGAATCTGTTTATTCGGTTATTGTATTATATATAATTTAGAATATATTTCCTTAATTCATATATCATTTATAATTTAGAATCTATTTACTCAATCATTATAAATTATAATATATATTCTATTTACTTAATTATTATATTGTGTATAATTTAAAATATATTTATTCAATCACTATATTATTTATAATTTATAATATTATCCATTCAATCATTATATTATTTATAATATAGAATATATTTACTTAATTATTATATTACTTATAGTTTAGAATATATTTACTTAATTACTATATTACTTATAGTTTAGAATATATTTACTTAATTTTTATATTATATATAATTTAGAACCTATTTACTCAATTATTATAAAATCTACATACTGAATTATTATATTATTTATAATTTATAAGCATCATTATACTTTAGAATATAATTTATCAAATTATTTTTTATTTATAATATAGAATTTATTTATTTTTTCAATCATTTATTTTTTTCATTTAAAATATACTTGGTGAATCGTTATATTATTTATAATTTTAGAATATATTTAATTATTATATTTATTTTCGTTATATGTTATGATATATATATATATATATATCAAATCACAAGCATAACTAAATGCTTTGTAGCACAGTTGGTGGAGAGTTCACTTTACTAACCTAAAGGTCATGTGTTCAATCCCCACCATTGGAATTTTATTTTTAATTCAACATTTGACCGTAAGGGCATTATCGTAAATTCATTGATAAAGTAAGGTTGTCATGGTCAATTCGACGAAAAAGTAACGTTGTCAATAATAAAATAATGAGCATGCATGCGGATATCTATTAATATATAAAGAGGGAATGATATTTATTTGAAAAAATATCTAACAAATCAGCAAAAAAAAAAAAGAATTCAATTCCCGCCTAAGGAATTACTATAATGAGCAAAAATTTTGGCAAAAAATTGAAAATCCCCGCCATTCAACCAATTCGAAATTTTTGGATATTTTAGTTATTGATTTCAGCTTTTTTTGGACTTATCTATTTCTACAATCCGATTTTTTAAAGATTTGGGAAGATTTTTTTTTTCAAACTTTGAAATATCCTACTCTTTTAAATCAGTTTGAATTTTTCTGGAATTTGAAAATAAAATCTTGCTTATTTATCTATAAATTCAGATTAATTTGGGAATAAATACCAAATATTTGTGACTCTTTCCCATCCGTCTCACACACCCTAACCCCCACTGCGTCGCCCCCTTGCCCTCCTCCCGTGGCGCACTGGTGGACTCTCCACTATCAGCTCAATGGCCACCGACGGGAGTGGCTCCCACGCGTGCCCTTCCCCCACTACGCAGCGCTCGAGACGCAGTCGACGGCTCCGGCGGCCTGCGCGAGAGTATTCGAGGCGTCTGACTCTCCGAGAAATTTTTGGGTGAGACAAAATAGTTGTAATTCCAACATTTCTTTTGGTTTTGTGCATATTCACTTTTGCTTACCCTTAGAGCATCTCCAATGGTTGAGCATCTATTTTGAGATGAATGGTGTGGAGAAAGAGAAAAAAAATATTTTGTCTCAATGGTTAACGTCAATTGTTGAATTATTTGACACGTGTAAAATAATAATTGGTTGGTGGAGAGAGAAATATAAAATGAATAATATAATATATGGTAGAAGATGTCTAGAAGTCTTTTCTACATCTAGAAAGACTTCTACAATTTTGAACCGCCACATCAAATTTTTGAGGCTATGTGGCAATGAATTAGAGCAATCCATGTACCATTGGAGATGCTCTTACAGTGCTAGATCATATTTCTTGCCTCCCTGTAGGTCTCCTATCTGACATGTTTGTCTGTTAATTATATGAAGTGGTGAATTGAATTTGCGCCTTCTTGCTATATTACAACTTTTGATTAGTAGCCGTTGTTCTTTTTTAAATATCTGTTTTTGTAGTTTTTGGGGATTGAAGGATCGATCTAAGCCCATATGATTGGTGCGAGGTGTAGAATACGTTCTGCATATAATAATTCTGAATTGTTTATGCTTATCTTGACGCCACTATTACGATGTTTAGTCAGCATTATGCCTCATATTTGAAGTATGTGTTTGTTAGGTTGCATTATGAGAAAATTTGTGTTCATTTAGTAATTTTATTATATTGGCTTGAAAACTTGCCTTCACTCGGTTAAGGATATATGAATGTTAAAGAAAAAATAAAATACAAATGTTGGTGGCTATGCTTGGCTGATTCTGATTTGAGTTTGATAAATTTTTGTTGAATTTGATTTTTAGTTGGTACATCATAGGGATATCATTGGCTTGAAGTTATTGTTGATTGATCTCTTTTCTCAGCATATTATTGTACAAGCATAAGGTGTAAAGTTGACTCTGGTGATTGGCCAAGTGATTATTGTTTGAGTTACTTGAATGGAAGATGGGATGTCTATTTTTGTGTAAATAACTTTTTGAAAACTGTAGTTTGCCAAAGGAGAAAAAAATGTAGTTTGCCAAAGGTCCAAAGGGAGATAAAATATTTTTTAAATTGGTTACAAACGTTTTTTTCAAAAGATCTGCCCTGGAAACATCCGACTACCTGAAAGACGATTGCCTTCAAGTTCGTTGTTGTGTTGGTGTAGTTAGGTCTCACACAACGGAATCCTAAATACCAACATTTACAATATTCAATTTATTTTTTTATTTTTTTATTTTGGATTATACCCGAATCTTGGGGAATCGTAGAAATGAATATGCATTTGATAACATTCCAACACTCAAATCGGATTTCAATAAAAACAAAAAAAGGATTTGAATAACATTTTGATATTTATTTGACTCTTATTCAAGCTATAAAAAATTCTCTTATTACTTTTGTTGTCAAAATGGAAATTAACAACAACCAAATTGGGGTGAATTTAAAATAAGTCTTGATGTTCGACAATAAAAGTTTGTATATTAAAATTGGAGATGTAATTTTTCTGTGTCATATGATTATTGTCCTGGGGAAACCTCTGTTTTCCCTTTTATATTTACGTGTAATATTTATCTGTACAATAATCATTACATTTTGAAAGGTTAAAGGCGGTCCTTGGTGGCCCCTTTTGATAGCTTGCCACTTGGATAAACGTAATGATGAATTATGCTGAGTTGTCGCCGCCTTACCATGCTGAGGTGGCATGTTATAGATATCGGTCCACCCAGTTATAACCGGTATGTTGTGACTGATATGTAGTAACCGACATGTGTTGTGATATGTGTTGACCGACATGTGTTGGCCGACGTGTGTTGACCGACATGTGATATCGGCCAACTTAGTAAAGATATCGGTTCTTGCTGAATCTTTCTTTGTGTAGTCATCTTGAAGCTGGTGGAAGCGTCGTTTGTTTGCATGAACTCTAATCACCATTATACCGATCTCAATCAGCGGGTTAATGTCGCTTAATCTGTCTTACGGAAAATGATATCAACAAGGTGGCCCCCAGCATTAATGGTCGTCTGGATAAAAGACGGGCAGTGATGCTGAAATTGCAACAGACCTTAATAAAATTCTTGTTTTGATGCGATATATCGGTTTCGTCATTTGCACCCGACATCTTCGCACTTGTGCAAATAACATTTGAAAGTTGAAACGGCAGGCTTTATTGACATTAATTGCACCGTTTTATGTATAGGAAA